>JASAMX010020878.1:0-37890 GCA_030248175.1 Microlaimidae sp. YZB2_3 | reverse complement strand
TTAATGAAAGGTGGGGAGTGGCTCCATCCAACTCCATCTAAATACACATTTGTATTTCAAAGAGCCATTTACATACCACGGGGTCACTTCGGGCATAATTACATCACATATAAATCGAAATATTAATGCTAGACTTAAAACTTTTATTATTACCTGTAAACTCGCTAAAAGAGGTGAGTTGTTTCTGACTGGCGCTGGCTGGTATGGCGGTGATTGGGTTCGTGTTGGTTTCCTGCTGGGCAGCGGAACCACCTGAACTCGGTGGATCTCCGTCCACCCCCAGAGAGCCGCCCATTAAGCCCACAGCAAGATTACAGTACCCTGACTTCCACAACAAAAGGGACAAACATCTCAAGAATTTTCGTCCGGTGCACCTTTTTCTTGCAACTGTAACATTGCCTCAGCTATTGGCATAGGCATTATCACCTTAAAAAAGTATAACAAGTATCTAAAAATGGATGCAAAGATTTTAGGCAAACGCTAAATTTCAAGTCAAATTTTTGCAAACTATTGATTTGTTTTTTAGGCAAATTCACATTTTCTTTAACTCATTATTATATATTAAGGGTTTTTTTCGCACAAAACACCGTATTAAAAATTGAATTTATCTCTAAGTTTAAACGAAAATCGAGTTTATTACGAGAACCTTAGAACTTTACTCGTTTTTAATATTTATTATAAGAGTTTCAGAAAATACGTTATTTGTGAAAAAATTAATTAAAAAACAAATTTTTATGACATTTATAAACATTATTTTTATCAAGACACATTTGATTTAGTCTTGATTACCGAAATTTCAGCAATTTCAAAACACATTTGATTTTGTTAGTGCCAAACCTAGAACACCCGGTATTAAAAAATAATAACTGAGACACCAAAAATAAATCAACAAAGATTTTTTTCGTAAACACCGACTTTTTATTTATAAAAAAATTAGAAAAAAGAAAAGGATTCCTCTAGATTTTAAAAATAAGGAGCTGCTCTGACATAACTCATTTTATGACATTTTTTGGAGTTTAGAAATGAAAAGAAAATAAAATGTAAAAACTTTTGCATGAGCATAATAATAATAATATTCTAAACTTTATTATTTCCAAAGAAACATTTGAGTTAATTTTTATGTTTTTGTGCCCTATTTAATTTAAAGTACCTTAGCAGAAAGAATGTATTTCTGGATTCTTGCACAAATTTCAGATATTTCCTGAGTCGTCAGTTCTGTTTTATCCCACCATTCTTTCCACAATGCATCACTGAATTGACTAGAAAAATAACAATAATTGTTTTAATCGTTAAAACTTCACTTGAATTTAAGCTAGTAACTAACTATTTTAAAATAATCGACAAATATGAACACAGTAACTATAAAATCAGGTTAAAAAATAGAAGTGCAATTTTTTTAAAGTCTAAAATATTAAATATTTTATAAGAAAGTGACTTTCTCTTGTTTCACGTAATTTCTAATTTCCGAGAACTTATTTTTAGTCAATGTTCACCATAATAATAATCAGGTACCTAGTGGAGTAAGTTGGATCAAGAGTGGCGAGAGAGCGGGTGAAGTGGCTGGAGGCTGGTGTGACCAGACTGAACTTGACGTAGTGCTGCCAGTCACTTGGCTTCTGGGCGAAGAACTCCGTGTATGACTTGAGACAGAAGCCCAAAAACCGATCCCCGCCCATCAGACAGAGGGGTGTCACGCGTGGGGATTTTGAATTGGAGTTGCAAAACTTCTGGATCCGGCTGACAAGGGTGGAGAACACCGTCCGTACGTCCGTCTGCGTCGTCACCACAATTGTTCGCGGTTGCACGTCTCGCAGTGCTGACACCTATAAAGTAATCTTGTTGAACACAAAGAGCTACCTATTAAGAAGACCTAATCGATTGTATTTTACTGCCATAGATGAAAGCCTTTCGAATGAATTTTCAAAAAACAAGACAGCCGAAAAATTTTATATCTTGGCTACGACTTCTAAACTTTAAAGGGATAAATTTTCAGCAATTTTTAAATCAAAAGTTAGCAGTTTCAAGATGTTTGGTGGATATATAACTCCTAAATGCATATACGGAGTTAACAGTTCCAAGATGTTTGGTGGATATATAACTCTTAAACGCATATACGGTGCAGACTGCCAAATTTGGAATTATTGAAAATAAATGTCTTACCATTGCAACGGAATGGATGTCTTTGGCACTGAGGACCCATAGGGATTCAGGTATGAGATTCTGTTCGTCCCCGGGAAGGTGCTGACTGAGCTGCTCACTGATGGGGATGTGCTTGAGGGCCGGTATGTCCTCCAGACGTGGACTCGACGGCGTATGGGGTCCCGTTTTTATCTTGGAGCTTACGCTGGGGTGGACGGCGGCCGGACTACTACCCACGTGAGATCCGGATTTTTCCGAAGACAACACTGTCTCCGCGCTTTGTCTCGGTAGCAGAAATTTTCTTTTTTTGCCTACAAAAAGCATTTTTGGCATATTGACATTTTTTAAAAATCTTTTGTTAATACATAAACAGATTTATACTCAACATAAATGGCCCCACACGACCATTGTGTTCTTTTTTTGGCAATGAAGCTATTTTTTTCTAAATTTTAAGATCAAACGGCGATTAAAAATAAAACATTTTCATGTATATTACTTTTTAATGATACTCATTATTATAATATTTTTAATCTAAAAAATAATTAAATAATATTTTTTATTAATGGTTTTATTATTTTCGTTTTTTACAGCTTATTGTTTAATAACCTTTAAAACATTCCAAGAGGATTCTATAACAATAGTGGTGTCTTTACATCAAAACTAAAAAAATAAATTACCGTCGGAGACATGAGTGGTATCGGCGAGGACGGTTTGAATAGATTCAGATGGTAGAGTGAGACTGCGCTGTTGCGGGGGACTCCCAGACGTCTGTGCAGGATGATCAGTGGGCACCAACTCTGATTCCGTCAAATCGTCAGATTCTCCTCTGCTCTCTTCAGAACCTTAACTACATTCTTATTAATATTGGGTTCGGCGTTTGTATTGGTTTCAGTGCAAATAACATTTAGGTTTGCTATAATGCTATAATTTATTAAAAAAGAAAGTGATGTGCTACGATCTGAAATAAATCTAATTTATTTTTATTACTGTTATTTTTTAAATAATAATGAAAAAAATGTTTATATTTCGCAGAAAAAATAACTGAGTCGCAAAGAAAGAATCATTTATTAGCATTGCACTAATACAGAATTTTTGCCCAGGGTAGGGTAAGAAGGGTACCCCCAAATATGAACTTAAGCACTAATTTTTGTTTAATAAATGTGATGTCCTATTAAAAACTGAGATCATATTATTAATCCACTTAAAGTTTTTAATCGCACAAAAAAGCGAATTGGTAATTAAGGTCATAAATGACAATTAAGTGAGAAATGGCCAAAGTGTAGTGTTCTACTTTTAATTTTTGTAGTAATGCTTTAAGTTATAGTTGCAACTTGCAATGCTATACTTTAATTTATGCATATTTCAAATATAATGACCGTAATCATACCTTCAATACAATAACTACAACAAAGGATTACCAGGAACTCCAGTTCCATTTGTGGGGTATTCCTGACCAATGACCGGCAATATCTCTTTTGATGTGCTGGATGAGGTGAAAAATGGACGCAAACTTGGTTTTGGAGTGCTCCTCAGACTGATATTATCGCCTTCCAGTTCCCCTCCAGAATCTGATAAATTGTCTAGCTCCTGCAATGGTTTATAATTAGCTAAATTTTAACACACTTTAGCATAGATATTTTTGGTAAAATAGGGTCCACTCTTTTTCGAGTCTAAAAATTTTGGAGGCAGATTTTAAGTGTTTTTTAGATCTATTTTTTAAACATTATTTTGTAGTAAAAAATTACTTTTTCTACTCAAATGACATTTCTACAGACCTACAATAAAATTTTATACTAAATACTACAAGTAAACACTAAAATATTTTAAAATTAGTTCTTTTTAACAAGTCAAATTGTGTGGCCTGTTTAGACCTTGAACACTAATAGTATATCTATCACTGCAGAGCAGCTACCTAAATTTCTTGACATAACAAATTTAACAAATTCAAAAAACCTGTAGTAGAGCTTCGATTTCCTGACTTGTGGGTTTTGAACCTTCTGAGGCTGCAGCAATAGCTTCTTCTTCTGAAATCTTGAATTTTTTCAGCAGAGCGTGAAATTTTTGTTTTAAGTTCTAAAAAACAATAAAATATAATTAGAAGCAGAACCAAAAAGTTCCCATGTAGACTGTAGAGAGTAGGAGAAGTAAGAGATACAATACAAGATACTCTCCTCGATGGCAACCCTCTTCCCTCTAAAATGCCCATTCTTGGCTCACCCCTTCTTATCTTATAGAAAATTTCGAACGTGCCCATGTATTCCCCTTTCAGCCTGGGGCACTTTGGATATAATGAAAAAACGTAAAAAAACCGTATAACTTCAAATATAACACAAGATGTCTTTATTTCAATAGATGCTATGGTCGTTATGTACATGTACTTTATTTCGCTGGGTAGTGCTGGCTTGCCAGTTCGCTATTCTACCACTAGGTCCGCCCAGTTTAAAGCCACTCATCATGCGTTTGGTGGAGTGTTGTTTGCCGTAGGCAGTCTGTCCCTTGGTGTGAGGGTGGTGGTCGTTCTCGTCCAACATTGGCTCGCTGTCGCTCCCTCCCTCTTCATTGGTGGAATCATCTTCTTCATCATCTGAAAATTCCAGCATCCCAGTTTCGCTCTCTTTTTCCTTCCTTCCTAAAATTATAAAAAAGTACTGAGTGCAGACCTGTGCACGGTCTGAAAATGCCCCCCTCCCCGCTTTATTAGAGGATTTTTGCCCTTTCCCGCCCGCAGACCTGTGCACGGTCTGAAAATGCCCCCCTCCCCGCTTTATTAGAGGATTTTTGCCCTTTCCCGCCCAAAAATGAATTGCCCCCTCCCCAGTAAAACCCCGGGAGATGGGAAGTGCTCAGGTCTGCTAAGTGTAATCGTATATAGGTCACGGCGGGGTCAGGGAAAGGGATGTTCAAACCATTACGTCTGGTTAAATTGTAACTAAAAATTGGCTAAACGATTTCATTATTTTCATTTTTTTAACCGCTTTTTTTAAAAAAATACTTTTAAAGACGAATCGAATATCTAATACTTTATTGCTGTGGCGTGACCAGGAGGGGGGGCGGCCGCCCTCTCCCCCCGAAATCCGGCGAAGACGGATTTTTTCGTCAGAGGGGGACCCTTACATTTTTGGAATTTTGGGAGAAAAATTTTTGTCTTTAATATAAACACCGAAACATTCCGGATACCTTCCAAAAGCATATTTATAGTCAAAAAACCAAATTTTCCCTGCTTCGCGGGTAGTTTAAATTGACAATTTCTCTCAGTTTTTCGATTTCAAATCGATTGTGCCGTTCAATAATTAAGAAGGCATACATGTTAAATAAAACTACTATGAAAACTGACTATTAACCCCTTGTTAAAGTTTTAAACACACGTTAAAATTTTTTCCCCCGGGTGGGGGCATCATAGGTGAGAAGGGGGGGGGGGCAGGGTGGAGTCCACCCCCGCCCTAGCCTCAAAATTTTGGAACCCCCCTAGAGAAAATCTAAGGGGGCCCCCTTCTCGCTTCTCCCAAATTTCCAATTTGTTTTACCCCTGACCCCCCTCTAGAATTTGAAATCTGACCCCCACCCCCTCGGGAAAATTTTAGGTACTTTTTTATACTAAATTTTCTTCCAAAAACACATAATCCAAAAACAGTATTATCCTAAAAAAGAACAATTATTAAAGTTATTATGGTTTGAACCTGTTTTGCTTTGGACACCGGACCGCCCTCTAGATTTCAAAATGTCGCACCCCGGGTCAACCAACTCCCCTAAAAAACTAGGGAGTGTCCGGACTCCCCTGAGACCCCCCTCCTAGAATTCAAAATTCGATTTACCCTGGGTAACCATCCCCTTAGCTTCCTTGACCGTTCTCACATATGGGGGGCATTCTTCCACCGAACCCTTCTGACAAGGGGCTCTGCCCATAGGTGGGCAGGGGGAATTGGGGGTTATATCCATACATGGGCAAGTTGGTCCGGAGTGAGGGGGGTTAAACCCCAAATTAGAAGGGGGTGGGGTTAAAATCCGAGAAACGCAAAATAAACATATCGTTTTTTTTCTGGAGTGCATTTTACCCATATCGTTTTTCGATTTTGAAGGAAAAATAGGTTAAAAACACTAATTTTAGGTCAAAAAGCCCTTTTTATTGCATTTTTGAGTTTTTTATTGCTTAAAACATTCATTTTGACCTCAAAACTTAAGTTTGGAGGCAGTTAGAAGTCATTTTAAAGACATTTTTTTTCTTCATTTTTCCAAAATTGGGGGGGGGGGTTAACTTTTTCTCCCCCCCCCCACTTCTGAGTGGGGGGGTTAACTTTTTCTCCCCCCCCCCACTTCTGAGTGGGGGGGTTAAACCCCACTTCTCAGAATTTGGGGGGGTTAACTCCCCCAACCCCCCCCGTGCCCATGTATGGTTATATCTCCAAAAAATCCCGATTATAGCCGAAAACCAGGGACGTAGCCAGAGTTTCATTTTGGGGGGGGGGGCGGATTTTAGTAAAAATTTCGGGGGGGGGGGGGTTCCGCCCCCCCCCCGAATTTCAGGGGGGGGGGGGGAGCCCCCCCCCTTAATTTTTGAAAACGTTAAAAAAGCAGGGATAAACGTAGATAAAGCTGTATAATACACTGTTTTTGGCCTAATAACCTATTATCTAATGTTTTTAGCGGTAAAAACATGTTTTCTTAGTTAAAAATTACATAAGCACACATTGGCAGAGCCTGGATTTCACAAAAAAAGGAATTTAGAGACGTTAGTTTCAGACCCCTTGGCTAAACCCACATTGTAAACCAAAGCACATGAGCAGCATCTCGGCTCCATGTTTTCTAGGGTACCTACCTATATGAAAAAAATCCGAGCCAATGCTATAGGCGGCAGGAAAATTTAGGAGGGGGGAGGTACATAAATCAACCAATATGATTGTTTGTTTTGCTTTCTGTGTAGTACTTATTACTTATAAAAATTATTGTACTAACTTTGAAATAACATTAGCATCAGGCAACATAAATAACGAGATATATATGTATGTATACTATAGAAAGTGACCGCTGAGCGAAGCGAAGCGGAAAAAATTTTTGGTTTTTGGGGTCCGTTGGGGTACTAAAATTATTTTAAATTTTGGCGCCGAGCTATTAGCGAGGCGCTAGAAAATTTTGAATTTTTAGCCTCTGAAAACCCCCAAATTTTAGTATCTGGCGACTATTTCGGGGGGGGCGGCCGCCCCCCCCGCCCAACCACTATCCTTATTTTTCCTCCTGTCCGACCGTTTCGGGGGGGGGGCGGCCCCCCCCCCCCCCCCCCGCTCCTCCCCTGGCTACGTCCCTGCCGAAAACCCCCCTAAAATTTTGGGGGTACCCCGGACACACCCCTCTTAAATTTGGGGGTCCCAGTACTAAAAACGCTAAAATTGGGTATTCGAGGTGTGCCCCGAAAAAAATAAAATTTTTGGAACCCCCCCCAAATTTCGGGAGTCTGGTTTACCACCCCCCCCCCCCCAAAAATCCGGGAGGCTGCCCACCTATGCTATGGGCAGAGCCACAGGTGGGCAGTGCTCTCAGATTTTTGGGGTGGGGTATACCAGACCCCCGAAATTTGAGGGGGGGTGGGGTCGGGGGTGTCCTAAAATTTTTTTCGGGGCATACCTCAAATACCCTATTTTTAGAACTGGGACCCTCAATTTTTTTTTGGGGTGTGTCCGTTATAATCTGGATTTTTTTTGGGGGTATAACCCCCATAGATGTTTTTTTTTGGGGGGGACAGAGGGGCCGACCCTCCTAGAGCCAAAATTTTGAACTCCCCCTAGAAAAAATTTAACCCCTCCCCTCCCCCCAAAGCTCAGAGCGGTTCGGCCTGACCCCCCTCCTAGCTAGGCTGACCCCTCTCCCCCCCTCCCGACCAATTTAGAAGTATAATCTTTTTAATTCTTGTCAAAAACACTGTTTTTAGTTAAAAACAGTGTTTAAATACACTTTTTATGCCTAAATAGGCTGTCTTGGTATATAAAATTCAATATTAGACCTAAAAAAAACTAAATTTGAAATCTTGCACCCGGGGTCGACCCATAGGTGTTTTTGGTTGGGTCCGCTAGGGGGGGTCCACCCCCGGGTGGAAGGCCAAAATTTTTGAGGGGGGGTCCCGGGGGGTCCGGACCCCCCTGGCTTTTTAGGGGGGGTCGACCCCGGGTGCGAGATTTCAAATTTAGGGGGGTCAGGGGGGTCCAATTTTTTAGCAAAATTTTTTTAACTCAATAATTTAAGTGTTTTTAGGTCTAATATTAAATTTTATATACTAAAACAGCCTATTTAGGTCTAAAAAGTGTATTTACACTGTGTTTAACTAAAAAAAACCGTGTTTTGACAGTAAATAAAAAATTATACTTCCAAATTGGTCGGGAGGGGGGAGGGGTGTCAGCCTCGCTTAGGGAGGGGGTCAGGCCGGACCAATAACCATAACCATAACCAATATTCAAATTCAACATATCAAATTGAAAAAAATAAATTAAATTAAAATCAGATAAATAAATAAAGCTCAGAATTTTAAGTCATTTTTAACTTTTTTTAAAAATTTGTTTTTCGTTTATATGATTTATTTACGTTTTTAGTAAAACTTCTAGTTTTCTTTTTATAAAATAATCAACTTTTGTTTTCAACATTTAAAAAAAATTTTCTTTTTCAAAAAAAATAAAAAAATAAAATAATAAAAAAACAAATACAAAAGAAAAACTAGGTTAAAATTAAACCCACCTAGTGCAAAAATGCTCGGGCTAAGTTGGCCAGGGGCCAATAAAAAAAAATTGGTTTTTCAAAACGCGCGAAAATTAGCATTATATTACTCCCGGAACACTTCACTACCAAAATAACAGTTTCAAAAAAATAACTAGCGCCAATATTGCTCCAGGTATGGAAGTTTGACCACCTGTAAAAAAGTCGAAAATTGATGGCGTTATAAAAAACGGATGTAGCTCCCAAAACATATATTAGATTGCCCTCCTCGGTACCTAAAATTAAAGCTAAATGTTTAGAAAAACTTTTAAAATGTTCACCATAATCAAAACTCTTGTAATCATGGAGTTATTTAAGTTTAAAACTTTTTCCGTCGATGGTGGCCAACTTAGCCCCACAGGCCAATTCAGCCCCACTTTACAAGTAATAAATACTACTACACAGAAAGCAAAACAAACAATCATATTGGTTAATTTAAGTACCTCCCCCCGCCTAAATTTTCTAGCCGCCTATAGCATTGGCTCGGATTTTTTCATATAGGTAGGCACACCTGTGCACGGTTTGAAAATGCCCCCCCCGCTTTATTGGAGGATTTCCCCCCCCTCCCTCGGAAAAATGAAAAAGTACCCAAAAATTATGACGCCATTTTTTACCTATTATGACGCCATTATTGCGAAATTTTTGCAGTTTGTAGCCTATTTCAATGCAATTTAAGCTATTTTGGATCTATTTTGACCTTATTTTCGCTTTTTTTGTCCCTTTTTTTCCTTTTCCTTTCTTTTTTTTCTTCTTTTTTTCTTTCCCCCTGCTTGCCCCCCCGTTTTATTGTCCCCCCCCCGTTTCAAAAAAGTTGCCCCCCGTGCCCCCGTTGTGGAATTGCCCCCCCCCATTATAACCCCGGGGGGGGGCAGTGCACAGGTCTGGGTAGGTACATAGATGAACACGGTCAAAAAGCTAGGGGGGGTGTTAACCATACATGAGCACGGGGGGTTAGGGGGGTTAACCCCCCAAATTCTGAGAAGGGGGTTTAACCCCCCCCCACTTAGAAGTGGGGGAAGGGAGAAAAAGTTAACCCCCCAATTTTGGAAAAATGAAGAAAAAAAATGTCTTTAAAATGACTTCTAACTGCCTTCAAACTTAAGTTTTGAGGTCAAAATGAATGTTTTAAGCAATAAAAAGCTCAAAAATGCAATAAAAAGGGCTTTTTGACCTAAAATTAGCGGTTTTTACCTATTTTTCCTGCAAAATCGAAAAACGATATGGGTAAAATGCACTCCAAAAAAAAGGATATAGGTATTTTGCGTTTCTCGGATTTTACCCCCCCTAATTTGAGGTTTAACCCCCCCACTCTGGACCAACTTGCCCATGTATGCTCAGAAGGCTGAAGCTTTGTTTGAAGCTTCAGTAGTAACACTGAGAAGAGTACTACATATACCAAATTAGTCTTATAAAAAGTAATTTACAATTGCACTGACATGTTGAGTAAAAAAAAAACAAAAAACTGAGAAGTATTTTTATAGGACAAGACTATAATAACTATTACTATGACAATCAAATTAATTTAGAGATTTTTTAAATATACTAACCTGTCAAGCAGTAACCTGGACGGCATTCAAAGGGTTTCAATTAGGTATAGCACGATTGGAAAACGAGTATTTTTTTGCATCAATTCTACTGTCCTCAATTTGCAATTTAAATGGATGACGTCTAGTTGGGTTAGTGTTAAAACAAAAAAAGATTTCTGAAAGAAGGTAGTATTTACCATTTATTATTTTATATATTTCACATAAATCATTTTTACTTCATCTGTCTGAAAGTTTTTTAAGTTTTAAATATGCCAAGAATATATAACACAAGAGAATGTCCGACTGTACACCAAATTTTTGACCAAAATTTTGTGAGAAAAGTCACACTTTTGAATTTGTGTGCGACTTTTCTCGCAAAAATCCGCCATTTTCTGCAAGTTTTCCCGCGCTGTGATTTTTTACACAGTGTTAGTTTTCTCGCAGTGGGTACTGCGACTTTTTTCACACTCTATGGTGCTTTATTCGCACTGCGATTATTTTCGCACTGCAAGCCTGGCCGCACAACAAAAAAAAATAAAAACAGAGCGGAGCGAAAATTTTGCGTTTAAATGAGTAAAAGTCGTTTTTTTTACCTTAAGATGTTAAAACTTTTTAGTTTTAATAAAATAAAATCACTTTCGAACGTTTTAAAATTAAATAAAACAAGTTTCGAAGTGTTTTACTCCTTTGAAAATGACTACCAGCATCTGTATTTTTTTTTTGTTGCGCGGCCAGGCTCGCAGTGCGAAAAAGGTGCAAAAGAAGTCGCAGTCTCCACTGCGAGAAAACTAACACTGTGTTAAAAATTGCAGCGCGGGAAAACTAGCAGAAAATGGCGGATTTTTGCGAGAAAAGTCGCACACAAATTGAAAAGTGCGAATTTTTCCGCAAAATTTTGGTCAAAAATTTAGTGTATAGTCGGACATTCTCTTGTGTTATATATTCTTGGATATGCTAAGCGCATGTTGAGTAAAAAAAACAAACAAAAAACTGAGAAGTATTTTTATAGGACAAGACTTATAACTATTACTATGACGATCAAATTAATTTAGAGATTTTTTAAATATACTAACCTATCAAGCAGTAACCTGCAAGGCATTCAAAGGGTTCCAATTAGGTATAGCACAATTGGAAAACGAGTATTTTTTGCATCAATTCTACTGTCCTCAATTTGCAATTTAAATGGATGACCTCTAGTTGGGTTAGTGTTAAAACAAAACAAATTTTCTGGAAGAAAGCAGTATTTACCATTTTTTATTTTATATATTTCACATAAATCATTTTACTTCATCTGTCTGAAAGTTTTTTAAGTTTTAGATATGCTAAGCGCATGTAGAGTAAAAAAAACAAACAAAAAACTGAGAAGTATTTTTATAGGACAAGACTAATAGGTAACTATTACTATGACGATCAAATTAATTTAGAGATTTTTTAAATATACTAACTTATCAAGCAGTAACCTGGAAGGCATTCAAAGGGTTCCAATTAGGTATAGCACGATTGGAAAACAAGTATTTTTTTGCATCAATTCTACTGTCCTCAATTTGCAATTTAAATGGATGACTTCTAGTTGGTTTAGTGTTAAAACAAAAAAAAATTTCCGGAAGAAAGCAGTATTTACCATTTTTTATTTTATATATTTCACATAAATCATTTTACTTTATCTGTCAGTTTTAGATATGCTAAGCGCAAGTGGCTTTCATAGTTTGTGTACCAAAGATCACAGCATCTGAATAATCTTCTTGTGTAGTATTTTTGAACCTTTTCAATTTAGTCACATCTTTTATTAAATAGGGATTCCAGATTACACTGCCATAGTTAGTTACTGTCCCAATATGGAAAGATTCACATTTGTCTTCTGCAAGGTTTATTTGCCAGGTTTTTGACCACTCTGTCACACTTTCAAGATCTTTTTGCATATTTAAAACTTGGTGATTCATTGAATCTTTGTTAGTAGATAAATATTCTGTGTAAACTTTCGCCTCATCAGCAAATAATTTAATTTTTGTGTTTTTTACACAATCAAAAATGTCATTAATATAGATCAGGAACAAAAGTGGGCCTAAAACTGAGCCTTGTAAAGCAGAACTGATTACTTTATAAGAGGAAGAAGTGGAATTATTGATGACTACTTTCAAAGTCCTGTTAGTCAAAAAGGCACTAATCCAGTTTAAGAATGTTCTTTTAATTCCATATTTATTTAGTTTGTACAAAAGTTTTTGATGAAAAACAGTGTCAAAAGCCTTGATATTTTGGTGAAATCCAAATATATAACATCAACCGATTTTTTGTTTTTTAAAGCTTGCGTCCAATCATTGATTACTTCTATTAGTTGCATAACTGAACTTTTGTCCTTAAAACCACGTTGAAACCTAGATAGTATTTTATGGAAAAAGGAATAAAGTTTGTCACGCACTAAGACCTCCATTGTTTTAAGAAGTTAATGATATTGGACATTAGTTTTCTTTTCTGTTTTTTAGTTGTTTTTTTTTTTTTAATAGGTATGATCAATGCTACAAGCCAATCATTGGGAAGTTTTCCTATTTCAAAAGATTTGTTAAAAATTTTTGCTAAGAGTTCTGCAACTACCTTTGCTAAGCGCTTGAGAAAATAAGCAGGAATACAGTCAGGTGTTTTGGAAAATTTATTTGGTAATTTTTTTAAAGCTTTTTAAAACATCTTTTGTAGAAAACTTTAAATCATCAAGATTAATTTTAGTTTCTGGTAGAAAAGAAGGAAAATTTCCATCATTGTTAGTGAAGATGGAACTAAAATATTCAGCAAATATTTTCGCCTTTTCCAAGTCTTCAAATGCAAGTGTTGAATCATTTTTTATAAGAGCTGGAATATAACTTTTTGATTTAATTTTTTTATTAACAAATTTATAAAAACTTTTTATGTCTCCTTTTTTAAGAGTTTGCTCTTTTAGAAAGATTTTGTTAAATTTAACAGCTTCCTCATATTTTTAGTCTTATCTCATAGTCTTAATTTTTTGTTTTGAAATTTATTATTATTATTATTATTATATTTGCAAAAACGCAGGAGTAGTGAAGGCATAATTTAACATGCAATAAGACCACATACCCCTTTGGTGTTAAAGTAAACCTTATGAGTTTATTAATACAGTTTATTAATACCCTCACCCAACCCCCAATTAAATAAATTAAATTTTACCTGAAATACTCTAGAATATAAATATTAGTAGGAATAATACTACAATAAAACGTCACAAAAATGTTATACACTGATAAAAGTAACAAAGAACTAAAAAGCCATTTAGATGTTATCAATGCCATAATTTTTTGAAAATTCAGCTGCTATTTGCTCAATGTTTTGAAATTTTTTTATTTACATATTTAAAAAAAAATTGTTTTTATTGAATTCAATGATATTCTCCGGGAGTGAATTACATATTCTGATTGGTTCGCGGATGCTGCTCCAAACGCTGTGCCCACCAAAGCTGAAGATTTTGCTGAAGTTGAAAAGGCTCCTGCCAATGTTGGAAACCATGAGGATAAACATAGATTGGAGCTTGGCAAAAAGGTGCCAGAGTTGACTGGACATACTCCACATACACAGCTCTACAAACACTTTACACTCACATAGCAGCAGGTTTTAACAAACCAAAACCACCACACCACACAGTCGTCGTAGCTCTGGACATGTCCAAAGCTTTTGACACTGTCACTCACCACAAACTCATACACAAACTCGCACAAACACAAGTACCAACAACAATTACAAAATTCATAAACAACTACATCAAAGGCCGCAAAGCATACACCACATACAACAATCACAAATCTAAACAAAAACTCATAAAAACGGGAGTCCCACAAGGATCCTGTCTATCACCCACAGGGGTTGGGGGGTTGTACCTCCCCCAAAATTTTGGATTTTGCTGACACCCCCCCCCCTTAAATTTGGGGTACCCGAGGACACCCCCCTCAAATTCGCCTCCTGGAGAAAAATTTTTAAGCGTTATAAAAGGACTGAAAAAATTTTCCCTTGTTTATGTCATATACTTCATTTTTTTCCTATTATTCAACAAACATTAATTCAACATTATTAACCTTTTATCAACGTTTTAAACACCTGCCTGTTTTAAATGTAAAGGGATAAAAAACCTTAATTTTTGTAATAAACATCATCTGGAATTAAAATTTCTGGTGTATTTTAGCGCCTTAAATTAAAAATTTTTCCCCTGGGGTAATTCTGCCCCCCGGACCCGCCTGACAAGGTACTCTGCCCCTTGCGGCCGCTGGGGGGCTCGCGCCCCCCAAACCCCCCCCCCCCATTACTGGGGGGCTTCCGCCCCCCTACACCCCCCTTCTCTCAGGATTAGTATTTACCCCCCAGACCGCCCCCCAAATGAAATTCTGGGCACGCCACTGTTCTAGACCGCCCAAGTTTTTATCCTTAGCAACCTAAAAGGGAGGGTCAAACTCCAAATTTTTCCCTTTTCCGACCCAAAAGGGGGGACTAGGCCCCCCCTGGCTACGCCCAGGTATATATATATATATCTTTAATTAAATATAAGATTACAGATTAAAAAGTTTGTGATACTTCACTTTATAATCAAAACAATATAATTACTATTCTATTATTACGTAATTATTAAAAAAACTATGATTTCTAATCTAATTCTTAGAATACCATAAACACATTATTATTAAAAAATTAAAAAATAAATTTTATAAGTTGCAATAAGGTCTTATTTTAATTTTACACAATTTTAAAGCATTACGTTTGTTTTAAGCTTATCATTAAGCTTGTTTTACGTTTTTTACGCGTTTTAAGCCTATTTTAAGGCAGCGCGGAAATATTGGGTAAACCCTTCTCAAAATGTGGGTCTTGCCAGGCACCCCTTTAAAATTTGACCTCCCCCCCCCAAAATCCGAGAGGCTGCCCACCTATGACCTACACACAATACAAACATGGACAGACAACAACCAACTCACATTAAATGCAAGCAAAACAACAACCACACTATTCACACCAGACCCTGCAGAGTACAACACACAATTATCACTACAAATAAACAACACAACACTTATTACAACCAAAAACCCAAAAATCTTGGGCTCACGTTTGACCCCAAGCTTACATTCAACACACACATTGCAAATACTCACAACAAAGCACGCAAAACACTCAAAACCATAAACGCACTCACAGCAACATTGTGGGGCAAACCAAAAGAAACACACACACATACAAGGCAATCACTCGACCAATAATTGAGTATGCTAGCACAATCTGGGGCCTCAAAACATCACACACACAAATTAACAAATTACAAACAATACAAAACACAGCTCTCCGAGTCGCAACAGGGCACACCACAGACACAAACACAAACATCATTCACACAGAGGCTAAGTCCTCACAATAGCAACACACATTCAACTCCACGCAAAACAAGCAGAATTGGCAGCCATGTACACAAACAATCCACTCAACTATTTAACACAACAACCTGCACCCATAGGTGTTTTTGGTTGGGTCCGCTAGGGGGGTCCACCCCCGGGTGGAAGGCCAAAATTTTTTAGGGGGGTTCAGGGGGGTCCAATTTTTTAGCAAAATTTTTTTAACTCAATAATTTAAGTGTTTTTAGGTCTAATATTGAATTTTATGTATTAAAACAGCCTATTTGAGCCTAAAAAGTGTATTTAAACACTGTTTTTAACTAAAAAACCGTGTTTTTGACGGTAAATAAAAAAATATACTTCCAAATTTGTCGGGAAGGGGGAGGGGGGTCAGCCTCACTAGGGGGGTCAGGCCGGACCGCTCTCGAGCTTTGGGGGGGAGGGGGAGTCCCCCTGAATTTTTTCTAGGGGGGGGTCCAAAATTTTGGCTCTAGGGGGGGTGGACCCCTCTGTCCCCCCTCCCAAAAAAACACCTATGCCTGCAACCAGCAGGCTCAAAAAGCAAACAATATTTCACAACAACAACTACACAACAAACATTCCAACAGACATACACAACAAAACCTACAAAGCACTAAAACTACAAATCCACAGAAACACAGTCACAAACCACATCAACAACACTCCAATAAATCCAATACTTCAAACAAAAGCACCAGCAATAAGCAACAAGGAAGAAAATCTTCCTCGCTGGGTCAGGAGAACCCTCGCCCAACTCAGGGCGGGGAAATCTTCTTTCCTCTACTCCTACCTACACAAAATCAATCCTACACAACACACATCACCAAACTTCCCGCTATGCAAAACACAACTACACACAACACCAGACATGTGCACTGCCCCCCCGGGGTTAAAACGGGGGGGGGGCAATTCCAAAATGGGGGGGCACAGGGGGGGGGCAATTTTTTTGAAACTGGGGGGGGCAATAAAACGGGGGGGAAAGAAAAAAAGAAAAAAAAGAGAAAAAAAGAAGGGAAAAGGGAAAAAAGGGACAAAAAAAGCGGAAATAAGGTAAAAATAGGTCTAAAATGGCTTAAAATACATTGAAATAGGCTAAAAACTGCAAAAAATTCGCGATGATGGCGTCATCATAGGTCAAAAATGGCGTCATATTTTTAGGGTACTTTTTTCATTTTTTTGCGGGGGGGGGGCAATAAAATGGGGGGGGGGGGGGGAAATCCTCCAATAAAACGGGGGGGGGGGGGCATTTTCAGACCGTGCACAGGTCTGCAACACAACATCTTTTCACATGCATAAACATTAATATGACCTTGGGACCAGAAGACCTTTGGGCGAACTCCGCAGCAGTTGCTGAGCTCCTCTGGGAGTGGGAAGAGGGGGTGAGCAAGGCGAGAAACGTGCCAGACGGACCAAACCAGGGTTGATGGAAACCCTGGCTACTGGCAAAGGACAACATAAACATAGATTAAACAAGCACAGAAGCTAAAAGCAGTATAGGCAATTAGAAGGCAGTTGGAGGCTTGAAAAAGTTCTTTATAGTTGCAATGATGATTTCTAAGAATGGTTCTCAGTGCAAATCGCTGCGTTTTTTCAAGGGCAATTCTATATTTAACGTGTTGTGGATAGTAAACGGATAAGCCGTTTGATAATAATGGAAACAATCGGTGATTGTAGATCATTAAGAGCTTGTCCACAGCAAAACTTTTGCCAAAAATTAAATTTAATGCTGAAATCGATCTTTTAAGGTTTGCAGATTTTCTGGTCACATTAACTGCCCAATTCAGTTTTTCATCAAAAATAAGGCCAAGATAAGAATGATAAATTTAATAATATTTGCTGGATATTTGAACATGTACATTGATACCATCAATAAGTTTTGATTTAAAACATTACCATTGCTCTTCAACACTGTTTATATTTTTAAAGAGTTCATCCCAATTGTATGAAGCATACAATTAGAACAAAGAGTCATAGTCTGCATTTTTAAAATCAGGTATCTTAGTTAATTGATTTACATTAGTTTTATGAAGTTGTAAACTAGCTTCAAGCTCGAACATGATTGAACAATGATCTGAGTTTAAGAAGTAAGGAACAATTTGAGCAGAACTAAAAATATCTGCATCTGTTGTCAAAAATAAGTCCAAAAAGTTTTCTTTTCTTGTGGGTGATTGAATTAATTGGGTTAAACCTAATTATTGAAAAAGATAGACCAGTTTTGTTCATTTTGATAATTAGCAACAAAATCCATATTGTTACAGGTGAGTACAACACTACCGTTAAAATCCCCAGTGAGTACAACACTACCGTTAAAATCATATAAAAGGTATCTTAGCAGTTCAAACAATACTATATTATATAGATAGATAAATCTAATCTTATTATTTTTGAAGATTACATGCTGTTATCTCAATTTCAGCATATTATGGGCTAATTTCAATTTTAACTAACTGGTGCTTTTTCCTAACAAGAGCTAGAACACCTCCAGGATTGGTTTTGCTACAACGGTCATAACGTATTATATTATAGTTTTGCATAGGATCAGGTAAATTATCATTAAATACTGCTGACAGCCAGCTTTCAGTTATGAAAATATAATCAAAAAATATGTTGTTGTATGAGGCATCATTTTCAGAGGTCAAAACAGCCAATTCTGCAAGGGAATTCCTGAGATTCCGTGGATTAAAATATAAACCATTAGTTTTCTTTGTTTTGCAAGAGGGTCGCACGAGTTCCTGTGCAGTATCAGTCATTTTTTCCTCTACAAATGGCTTTTTTAAGACGCTGTCAAAAAGGTAGGGGTCTTCCAAATTATTATAACGAATATATATTTTTGATTAGGGGTTCTTTTCACAGTAAGATTTTTGAACACAAAGTAGTTTAAACTGGACGGTCCTTTGTTCTACAGTGAGAGAGGGGCGGACTAAAACACCTCTAAACTTGGTATCACCCTTTAAGTTGGCACCAGATCAGGTGATGTGATAACGCATTGAGGTGCTGGGCAGTTTGACTTTTAAAAGCCTGGGTTTTGAACCCCTAGATTGCCCAATACGAAATCCAAAAAAGTCTACCAAAGAAGTGTTGTTATAATCGTTCTTGTTACCCGTGTCCCCCATTAGTTTATTTATGAGTTCTTTAACTAGGGTAGAATCGTCTTCGGTTTCCTGCAGACCAGAAACAACGGCATATTGGCGGTGCTCTTTTTTAGCATCCAATTTTGCAATATGGTCTTCAAAAAGGTTATTGAGAACCAGCAAGAGTTGCTTAATAACCTGCTGGCACACATCCGCCACCAGAGATGGAAAGTTTGTGGGCGTAGAGGGTGGCAATGAACCAGGCGTTGAATCTTCCAGTTTTTTTCAACGTCTTTTGCTGCTTTTCAGTTATCCAGTTATATCTCTCGACCTCAAGCTCTGCTACTTTGGCTCAAAGGGCATCCATCTCAGCGGCATTGGATTTTGTCCTCGTCCTCATCATTGGCGATGTATCCGTCATTTTATTTTTAATTTTTTAACTTTGCGAATAGGTTGCTTTATGAATGGGTGATTGTTCCTAAGTTTAACGTAGTGTGTAAAAACCGGAAAAGAAAAAGAATTTACCCCCCCCCCCCCTGTTTTATTGCCACTGTAACGTCCCGTCTGGTAGTTCTGTTTCTTCTTAAGGCCCTATTCAGTGGTTAGTCTTGTGGAAGGACGTTACAAATTCTTCGTCTTGTGAGTGTGCTGTATGTTTACTAAGTCGTGTGGAAGTGACTAGGCAAACGTCTTTATAACAGGCTCACGTCAATACAACCCACAATTAGGCCTTGTGGGGGCCCAGTCTTCCTTGGACTTCTGTCTTCTTAACCCTTCTAAGTCTGGAAAGAGAGAACTTCTGGGGAGTTCTCACAGTCTGGCACAAAGGGCTTCGGAAGTCTTGACCGGAGACGGATCTGGAGTAGCTTTTTTAAACGTTCTAATATCTGGCAAAATATAAATTATAACTCCAGAAACCGATCTTCGGCTTAAATACCCTCTTGTCCACGTCATGATTCCCGGGGACTTGGCAAAGATTTTACATTCCTTCCAAGTCCCCGTGATCCAGGCTAGACAAGTGGGCAGCTCAAAACTCCGAAACTATTTTTGCCAGACAGGCAAAAACTACTAAGTTTTTATAAATAAGTTTTGATTTTATTTTAAATTACTAAAAGTTTTATAATTAATTTTTACTAAAATAAGGGTTATTACACCACCCTCCGCCCAAAAATAAAAAAGTACCCAAAAATCAAGGCGCCATTTTTTACCTATTAATTGTAGGTAGACCTATTTTTGCCTTAATTTTGCTTTTTTTGTCCTTTTTCTCTTTCTTTTTTTCTTTTTTCCCCATTTTTTTCTTTCTTCTTCTTTCTCCCTTGCTTGCCCCCCCTGTTTTATTGTCCCCCCCCGTTTCAGAAAAGTTGCCCCCCGTGCCCCCCCCGGTTTGGTATTGCCCCCCCCCATAAAACCCCCGGGGGCGCCGGGCACATGTCTGGGTATTATTTTATTTATTATATTTATTGTTTTTAATTTAGCCCGTGCCGGATACCAGAATCGAAAATGGGCTCCAGATCGTGGAGGAGAGGGAGCGCGTTCTTCCCGGCTTGGCGGAAAAAGATTGGAAGAAGAGCGAGAAGCAGGAGAATGTCGTCATGGTCGTACCGCAAGACCTGAGTTCTCGCTATCGCTTTATGAACTTGCGAAATCGCCACGCTAACAAGACTGACAATTTCACACGGGAACTCTCCGACGAGGTAAGGGAGGGGGGGCATTTCCGTGTCGGAGGAAATTCTGGAGGAGGATTTGCCTCCCCCCCCCCCTCCCCCCGTTTTATTGCCCCCCCCCCCCCGGCCAAAAAATTAAAAAGTAGCCTTAAATTATGGCGCCATTTTTGACCTATAATGACGCCATCATCGCAAATTTTTGCAGTTTATATTTCAATGCATTTTTGCGCCATTTTAGACCTATTTATACCTTATTTTCGCTTTTTTTTGTCCCTTTTTTTCCCTTTTTCTTTCTTTTTTCTCCTTTTTTTTCTCCCCTGCTTGCCCCCCCGTTTTATTGCCCCCTCCCGTTTCAAAAAAAGTGCCCCCCAACGTTTTGGAATTGCCCCCCAATAAAACCCCGGGGGCAGTGCACAGGTCTGTAACATTCTGGTAAAAATAGCATCGGGTAATTTGGCAATCTGACTGATTGACCTGTGGGATTATTTTTCCTGAACCTAAGCAACACCTAAAAATCAAGCTAAATTGATCGATGGTCAATTATTCCGAATGTGAAATTACCTGGTAGTATTTTTACCATGTTGTCCTTTGCCAGTAACCAGAGTTTCGTTCAACCCTGGTTGGTTTCATCCGGCACGCTCCGTATTTTTACCATAATGCCATTTGTCGAAGGTCATTTTCCCAAAAGTATTTTTGTGAGGGAAAAATTACTGGGAACGGTTAAATAATCGAGTTTTTAACAAAAATTTCGTAAAAAAATAATGCCTAAAATTTTTCCTGAAGAGAGGTGGGTCAGTTAAAGTTTGTATGCGGTGTTGTGAAGGCTTAAAAATTCGGAGATTTAAGAGAATATAAAACCTAGGTTTTTTCTTGGACACGGGAGGGTCAAATTTTAAGGCTCTTGGGGGAGGACCAACCACGTATTTTATTCCCCCTTGTTCATCTATTGTTGTGCCTGGCTAAAAAACATAACATAGCATGGACACGGGCAAGTCAACCCCCTAATGATGAGAAGAGAATTTTAAAACTCCTTTCCTCCCCAGTACGAAGAACGGAAAAGGATAAAAACAATTTAGGAAATCTGAGAACAAGATGCACAAATTTCTAACCACCCTAATATTTGAGTTTGAACTGAATTTGTATAATAGTTTCAGCAACAAAACTCAAAAAATGCAGTGTGAAGAAATTTTTGCAAGATACATAAGTGATGTTTCCACCTCTTTTTTATCAATATGTTTCTCGGATTTTGTCATTACTACAGCAAAATGAGTCAGAGTCATTATTATAAAATACAAAATGATTCTAATTCATTCTGAAGTTAAAAGGTCCTGTTTTAAATTTTAAATGAGTCACAGTCGCATATATTTTATACAACTTGTGGCTCATTTTGCCGTAGTAACGACGATTTACTTATTTTACTTCAAATCGGCGTCCACGTTCACATGTAATTGCGTTATAAAAATTATGCAAAATACTTTTTTTTGCTAATTTTGCAGGAAATGGAGATTATCAATCGCCTAACCGAGCGGAACGTCCCGTTCGATCCGTCGGAAATTGCCTGCACCTCCGCCACTTGCCTGATCGGCCATTTCACCAGCCTGGAAGTGCTGGCCTATCACGCCAGCTTGGCTCACAACAGCAGCTCGACCTCGACCTCGGAGATGAAAATGTGCTTCGTGTGCGGAAAAACGTATAAGAAAACGCCTGCCGTTGTCCAGCACTTGGGGAATATGCATCTGGAAGTAAGTTTAACAAGTCCCGTTTTGATAATGTTTCAAAATATGACGGCTTTTAAATAGGAGTTTTAATGTAAAAACAGCTGGTGATAGTGCAACAGATCGCATTTGACAAGGTACTGAAGCTGAAGATAACAAGCTTAAGGTCTCTCCGGACAGTTTTTATTGCAAAGCGTTCAGTAGTAAACCAATTGCAATAAAGAACAAAAATTACCCATTTTTATTTACACACAATTTACTTTTGAATTATTATAATTATAGAGTATTATAATATTTTAAGATATTCAAATGACGAAAATTTGACTAATTGGCGAAAAACAGACAACAAATCCTGATTACAATAATGATATTTTTTGAATTTATGTTAAATAAATTTTTAAAATTGTAAAAAAATAATAAAAAAAACATTATTAAAATCAAAAAAAAAAATTGTGGCCAAATATGTTTTATGTGGGAATCGAATCGATCTCTGGACCTTTCAAAAAATTTGACGACGCGCTAACCGACTATGCCACTGCTACCATGGGTAATGAGCTCTAAAAGCGATTTATAAACCACCCTTTTGAAAAAACTCGATAAAACGCACGACGCACGACAGGACTATTTATGCGTTAAAAAATACAAAAGATGTTATGGCCTTCCAAAAATTATAAATTTCAATAGAAATATACTATCTGGAGCTTTAAATTTTACCAAATTAAATTAAATCGAAGTTTCACCAAAATTTTGGAAAAATTAACCCCCATTTTTCACGGAAAATTGTATATTAAACCATAAATACAACAGTATTCAATTTAATTTTTACGTAAGTGAAAAAGGGTAACGGTGTCTCTCTATTGGAAGTATTTTTTTAATAAATAGTGTGCAGTAAATATTTTTAAAGGTTTTAAAAAAATTTCATTGCAATTTGATTTTTAATATCAATTATTTCAATTACTTACAATAATATAATGAATGTTCACTTTATAATCGTGATATTTTTTCCTTTTTAACACTCATAAATTTTTTAGTGAAATATTACTGTATTTCACGAGATCTCGTATGCCAAAAATCGCGATTTTCCATACTTAAGAAAACTGTCTGGAGAGACCTTAAGTCCTATTGTGACCACCCAAAATAGAAGCAAAACTCGCTGAAAAATTTGGACAGCCAAATTTATTGAAAAATTTGGCCTATACAGGAATTGAACCCATAACCTCCAAAGTTAACTCTGGCGTGCTATGTATTACATCATAATAGTCGGCCGGGCAAAGAGTCGGGAAAGATAATCGCCTTTTATTAACGCTTGTACTTTAAGTTTTCACGGAAGGGACACATACCGCGTATGTGTCACACTATATTGCCATTCTTTAGTTAAATTGTTTGGTTTTTTTTAAAAAAAACCAGATTTTTTAGGTCTTATATTTCTAGATGTCACATAAGGATGTTTTCATTAATTGTGACGATAATTATGACAGTAATTGTGAAGTAGAAGCGAAAAAAATTTTAAATTAAAAAAAATGAACAGCCAATCGTAGTAAAAAAATCGGCTAAAGTCTCTGTTTTATAGATTTTATTAAGATTATGTATTTATTAGGAATGGGGTGTAAATGCATGAATTAAGGGGAATGAAAATGAGGTCCAACCCCCTAGCCACGTAATTCTGCGCCTTTGTCTCCCCAGTTGAGAAAAATTCGTACTGTAAATGTGGAACTAAAAATTGAAAGTAAAAAACTAAGGCTTATATACTTAAGAATAAGCCTAATTTAAAATCTTAACCCAAATCAACATTTTACTTAGGGCTCCAAGTTTCTAAAATTTTTCGACAGTGCCACGTTTTCTATTTACGGCTGTAAAGACCTCGTATCCCAAAGTGATACGTTGTGCTCTAAAATTGTGGAATCAAACTGAACGTTTAGTTATTTCTGAAATGTTTTAAGATGTAGTAACTTTTTAGACAATATTTTGGGCCAGACGGCAATATTACCACATGTCACTAAAAAAAATGAGGACTGAATACAGAAGAAGATTAAAAGCAGCTCTTCAAAGAAAAGCTTATTTAATGGAGCGATTCAAACCTGGGATGGGATTGTTTTCGCTATTTGTTGTGTAATGTATACTTTATTAGTGTGATAAAATCATCCATGGAATAATAGTTCAAAGCAAACATCATAAATTGGTTACTGTATCGGGATGCTCTGGTACTGAAATGAAATCTCTTAATTTCAATTTTTTAAATTTTTTTGGGTGTTTCATGTGCACGTTGACGTTCACGTAAACTAAAAGGTCAGCTAGATTTTATTCACGCATAAATAATATAAATTATCAGTGTGGGAACTTCACTACTTTTACAAAATAAAAAAATGAAGTCAAAAAGAATTAAATTACATGAAAATTATATGTCATCCGTAGGGATGACACCGATTAGTTGTGCACCTAAAAGAGACGCACTACTACTTAAAGAAACGTTAGAGCCGGTTAACACCGGAGTGGCAGCTGATAGGTGACGCACAGCGCACACAGTTTACACCGCAGCAACAATGAGAGTGTAATGATGTAAACGCGCCCGTTCACTATCAACTATCAGCTGCCACTCCGGTGTGAACCGGCCTTTACACTTTTTATATTCGTTGCGCATGAGAGAACTACCAGAAAATTAATGATTTTCCCAATTTTTGCTGAGAAGCAATACAACAGGTTTGGATTCTATAGTTTTTCATTAAATAAAAATAGGGACGGGCAGATACCCAGTAAACCAAAATAATTTACTATTAATAACCAATTTAATTGTTGATTTTTTGCAGTAGCTTTTTTGGTTTTATATTTAGCAATTTATATTTAGTAATACTGGGAATTTTGCTTCACGAGCCGCTTTTCCAATTAAGGAGGAATTAGTTAGGATACCCTGTCGGTTTTTGTGTATAACTCGTACCATACGTGACAGACAGAACTAAACCATATATTAAGAGAAAGGGTATTTTTTCCGGTAAGTTCAGTATCCTTAACATTGTTGGTGGACCATTCCACGCCGAGATATGCTTCGTTAAAAAAAGGCATCTTAAAAAAGTTTTTCCCAATTTAACAGAACCAGAGTTAATATTACGTGATAAAAATTTAACTCAAGTTAGATACATCAAATTTACATGTCCACAAAAATGTTCAGCGCAATCCCTACTATTGAAGTTTTTAATTTCGTGTTATTGCTAAAATTTTTAAAATAAAAAATAAAAAGACGTGATAGTAGAGATTTCGTTAAAAACATAAAAACGGGCTCGGAATTATGGTACAACTGCTGTGTTAAAAGTTGGGAACAAACTAATTCCTATCAAATTACTAAAATGGTGTCGTTTAATAATACTGTTTTTTCACCATTGAACCGAGCTCGCATCCTCGGAGCTAAGTCTCCTTCTGGTGCAAAATTTTTAACGTCGAAAAAAATTTGTTTTCCTTAAATTTGTAGCTTTTTAATTAAAAAAAGTGTTGATTATTCAAGATACGCTAAATCGGAAGAAAAAAAAAGAATATTTTTGGTTATGAATATTTTATTAATGTTTTATATTTTTGACATGTATTTTATTAGTGTCATTTGATAATTGTGGACGATAACAATTTTGTTTTTAAATATGAATGTCAAAAATTAAATCAGCAGGTCTATTTCCTTTAGTAAAAATTAAATAGAAAAGATCTGGGGCCAGTTGTTCAACGGCGTCCTTATTTTAACGGGTCCTTAGTTTAACTGGCCCCTCAAACCTCTAAGGGCGCCCTTAGATAAGGGGGTCCTTATCTGTGGTTACTCAAAACAATTTAACAGACCGCTTATCTAAGGGGCCCCTTAAATATTTAAGGAACCCTTTATTTTACATCGCGCGTATTGAACACATTAGTCTTTTTATTATGCGTTAAAAACAGTTAATCCTGTGTTTAATTATAAAAAAAAATAAAAAAGATCGTAAAACAAAGGAAACAATTTTTTAAAACTTATTCCTGTATTCTTACCGAAGTCTACAAGTTTGTAAAAAAATCTGTGGCATTACTATAAATTTTCTCATGAAATTAGTACAATAACTACAATAACTGCACGGAGCTTCGGAGCTCCAAAGGTTTCTCCGCAACTCCAGGAGTTGCTTCAGATCACAGGGGAACAACACCTCATTTTTACTCTGTATGTCTGCTTTTTTGCTGTAAAGCTAACTTAAACGTATACCGCTCAGCTCAGACTTGCTAGTTCTTTTTGATAATTCATTACAACCAACAAGCAAAATACAAACTGCATTCAGATTATAATGCCCTGAATTGTTCGTATGATACCAGCAAATCACGCAATATTATAAAAATGAGTGATGTTTTCCAAAGCCCCAAATTCCATAAATGATTATGTGAACAAAAAAATTAACTATTTTTTTTCAAAACTAGTTACAAGCGATAAAAATGGTCCCAAAATTGCCGATAAAATAATTTGACACACTTATTTCGGGCTTAAATAAACTTTATATCGCTCATTTAAACCTTTGGAATTTTTTCATTCAAAAAGCCCTGCAAATCCAGATGGTGTTTCGCGTCAGTACTGCGAAAATAATAACCTGTGCCGCAAAATCTTGTAACTGTTTTTTGTCAAAATATCTTGAATTGTTTAAAAGATATGACAATAAATAGGGCTTTTTAGGGCACTTAACAAATTTTTTCTTTACTACGCAAACGTTTTTTCAAAAAAAATGTAATAAAAATAGACGTATTTTTTAAGTTTATTTTAACTAAGTATTTGTCGAGACGAGACATTAGGTTTTAGCACAAAAAAACCTGAGATTTTTTTTCATTTTTTGGGCGAAGTAGGAAGCGGAAAACTGTTTAAACAATACTGAATTTAAATCTTCTCCAGTTATCTGATAGATTTTTTTATTTTACAGATAAAAATGTGCCGTTTTGGATATTCTACAGTTGTTTTTTCAGTAAAAAACATATCTATTTAAAATTTAATATTTAACGTCCTTGGCACCAAGGCTAAAGATTCTCAGATTTTTCCCAGATCGGCTAAGCAATAAACGAATAATTTCCATATATAGGCAAGTTGCTCCGGAGTGTGGGGGTTAAACCCGAATTTAGGCGGAAAAAAGGGGGGAGGGGTAAAATCTGAGAAACGCATTGCACCCATATCGTTTTTTTCTGGAGTGCATTTTACCCATATCGTTTTTTTATTTTAAATAAAAAATAGGTAAAAAACGGTAATTTTAGGTCAAAAAGCTTTTTTTATTGCATTTTTGAGCTTTTTATTGCTTAAAACACTCATTTTGATTTTACAAATAAGTTTAAAGGCAGTTAAAAGTCATTTTAAAAACATTTTTTTTATTTTTTGAAAATTGGGGTTAACTTTTCCCCCTCCCACTTCTGAGTGGGATGGGGGGAACCCCATCTCAAAATTTGGGGGAGGGGTTAACACCCTCTCCCGTGCCCATGTATGTTATCTCTCCCTATTAAAGCGGAGAATTTGGACAAACCCTATAAACTTGGAGCTGGGCTTAAACACGATCTTTATCTCGTCATGGAAATGTTTTCATATCGATAGACAGAAAGATCAAAGCGTTGAGCCCAGCTCCTCGAATCTTCAATTTTTCAAATTTAAGGTGAAACGATACAGTTAAATTTTGACGGCAGCGGCCGGTTGTTCAAAAGTCTAAAGGGGGTCCTTATTTTAAAGGGCCCCTTAAATAATTTAAGGTAAGTGGGCGGTTCAAAAAATTGAGTTACTGAAAGATAAGGGACCCCCTTAAAATCGCGAAATAAGGTGCAAAAATAAGGTAAATCCGTAGTTACCTTATCTTTTTAAGGGACCCCTATTTCAGTGTTTTGTGTAAATCGCGCAATGGCCGAAATGTTTATTTCTTTAATATTACTTAAAAACAAATATTAGGAGATAATTCAACAAAATTAAATCCGTTGGAAAATAACTGTGGCGAAAACTTTTTTCCAATTTTAGATTTCGAAAAAATACTTTTCTTCGTATTTTTGATTTAATCCGAGGCGATCTTGTAAAAAACACAAAAGAAACAAATTATTTAGTTCGGAAATTTATTTATCTATGTTTTTATATAACTAAGAGTCTTGTTTTTTTTTTGAGATATAGCAAGCATGTTTCAACTTCACGAATTCAATTTAACGGTCAGCAGATCTGTCCATTTGTTTTCTAAATTTTTAGCTGCTTAAGGTAGAACTTCACAGTTATGACGATTTTTGCTAAAAGTTAGATATCACCTTAGATATTAATTTTTGTCCAACAAAAGTATAGTGCGATCGAAAGCTCAGATTATGATGTTTATACTTTTGTTGGACAAAAATTAATATCTAAGGTGATATATAACTTTTAGTAAAAATCGTCATAACTGTGGAGTTCTACCTTAAGCAGCTAAAAATTTAAAAAACAAATGGACAGATCTGCTGACCGTTAAATTGTATTCGTGAAGGTGAAACATGCTTGCTATATCTCAAAAAAAACAAGACTCTTAGTTATACAAAAACATAGATAAATAAATTTCCGAACTAAATAATTTGTTTCTTTTGTGTTTTTTACAAGATCGCCTTGGATTAAATCAAAAATACGAAGAAAAGTATTTTTTCGAAATCTAAAATTGGAAAAAAGTTTTCGCCACAGTTATGCTCCACCGGATTTAATTTTGGTGAATTATCTCCTAATATTTGTTTTTAAGTAATATTAAAGAAATAAACATTTAGGTCATTGCGCGATTTACACAAAACACTGAAATAGGGGTCCCTTAAAAAGAAAAGGTAACTACGGAGTTACCTTATTTTTGCACCTTATCTCGCGATTTTAAGGGGTCTTGTATCTTTCAGTAACTCAATTTTTTGAACCGCCCACTTACCTTAAATTATTTAAGGGGCCCTTTAAAATAAGGACCCCCTTTAGACTTTTGAACAACCGGCCGCTGCCGTCAAAATTTAACTGTATCGTTTCACCTTAAATTTGAAAAATTGAAGATTCGAGGAGCTGGGCTCAACGCTTTGATTTTTCTGTCTATCGATATGAAAACATTTCCATGACGAGATAAAGATCGTGTTTAAGCCCAGCTCCAAGTTTATAGGGTTTGTCCAAATTCTCCGCTTTGATAGGGAGAGATAACAATTTAAAATTTAAATTTGTTTGTCATTGCACGAAATTTTTATAAACACTACAAATAATATACAGTACAAGTGACATTTTTACAATGCTATTTACTGTTGCATTACCTTGTTGTCAAAACTTGTTGCAGGAAAATAATTAACAATTTTCGTGATTTTATTAATAAAAAGCATGAAAAATTTATAGTTGCTTATCCAAATACAAAAACAACCTTCTGATTTTAAAAGTGGCGGTTTCGGGATTATCAATAATTGCTGTTAGCATAATTTTTTTCAAATGCTATTTCATTCGACTATAAAAAAACTACAGTTAAGTTGTTTAATTGGTTCACCAAAAAAATAATTGTCAGATCGTTTACATTCTTTATTCAATGAAAAAGTTAAGTGCACAAGCCAGATGCTTGTTCATCATAGTTACGGTAGTACCATACACCATTGGACCTTAGAGTAGTCCACATCTTTCTGTGTATTTTCTTTCCACATCATACGCCTGGTAAAAAATCACCCCTTTTTCTTGCTCTATTCTTGAAGCATTTCTTAATCATGACTAAAGCTAAAATCTTTCAGCCTGAAATTAAAGGCGTAACCGCTCTCCGCCAGGAAGAAATAAACAATAAACCTGAGAGCGAGAAAAGTGAGAAAAAAAGTTTTCATCGGTTAAGAAACCAATTATTATTTAGTTGCGTCATGTGTTTCTTTGCACGTGATATTTTTTTAAAAAACGAGTGGTTATTTTACCATTCATCTATTTTCACCCTGATAGAATTTATCTTTAATTAAAAATATTAAACAGTTTTTTCATTTCTTTTAACATACAACAAATTACAATCATTGCGACACAATTATTGCAAACTTCATTTTACAAAAACATTAAATCTGCATTTAACAGAAATATAACATTTGTTTGCCGAAAATTTTTGTCATCAATTTGTTAATATTACAACAACCATTAAAGGTGAGTACCAATGAGTACTTTTACAATCAAACTCATACATAGGAAGGAAACTATCATACATGGGCACGGGAGAGGGGTTAACCCCTCCCCCAAATTTTGAGATGGGGTTCCCCCCATCCCACTCAGAAGTGGAAGGGGGAAAAGTTAACCCCCAATTTTCAAAAAATAAAAAAAATGTTTTTAAAATGACTTTTAACTGCCTTTAAACTTATTTTTAAAGTCAAAATGAGTGTTTTAAGCAATAAAAAGCTCAAAAATGCAATAAAAAAAGCTTTTTGACCTAAAATTACCGTTTTTACCTATTTTTCATTTAAAATCAAAAAACGATATGGGTAAAATGGACTCCAGAAAAAAACGATATGGGTACAATGCGTTTCTCAGATTTTACCCCTTCCCCCTTTTTTCCGCCTAAATTCGGGTTTAACCCCCACACTTCGGAGCAACTTGCCTATATATGGAAATTATTCGTTTATTGCTCAGCCGATCTGGGAAAAATCTGAAAATTTTTTAGCCTTGGTGCCCAGGACGTTAAATATTAAATTTTAAATAGATATGTTTTTTGCTGAAAAAACAACTGTAGAATATCCAAAACGGCACATTTTTATCTGTAAAATAAAAAAATCTATCAGATAACTGGAGAAGATTTAAATTCAGTATTGTTTAAACAGTTTTCCGCTTCCTACTTCGCCCAAAAAATGAAAAAAAAATCTCAGGTTTTTTTTGTGCTAAAACCTAATGTCTCGTCTCGACAAATACTTAGTTAAAATAAACTTAAAAAATACGTCTATTTTTATTACATTTTTTTTTGAAAAAACGTTTGCGTAGTAAAGAAAAAATTTGTTAAGTGCCCTAAAAAGCCGTATTTATTGTCATATCTTTTTAACAATTCAAGATATTTTGACAAAAAACAGTTACAAGGTTTTGCGGCACAGGTTATTATTTTCACAAAATTAAAAACTAAAAGCTTGATTCTGTTTCATGCTCCTTTCACGAGCACTCTCGTAGGGGGGGTGGGGTTGGGGTTGGTGTGGTTGTGTTTTTTTTGTTTTGTTTTGGTTTTTGTTTGTTGGTTTTTGGATTTTGTTTTTTTTGTTTGGTGGTTGTTGGTTTTTTTTTGGTTTTTTGGATTTGTTGTGTGTGTTTGTATTTGTTTATGTTATATTTAAGTTTATGTGTGTTTCTGTGATATTTATAATGATTTTATTTGATTTTGATTAATTATGTATAATGAATTAGTGTTATATTATATATAAATTATTTTTTTTATAAAATAATAATATATATTATTTTTATTTTTTGTTTGTTTGTATTTTATTATTATGTATTATTTTTATTTTTATGGGGGGTGCTGGTGGGTGGTTGGGATTGGGGTGTGGGGATTGTTTGGGTTTTTGAGGTAGGTTTTTTTGGATAGATTTTTTTTCTTTTTTTTTGGTTTTGGTTTTTGGTTTTGGTTTTTTTTTGTTGGGTGGGTTCCCCTCCCTACTTTCTTTTTTGTTAGGTGCTTGTGATTGCAGCCCACGGGCGACCGCTTTTAACCCTCGGGCTAACACCGTTAACACGTAGCAGTGTAGTCTATAATATTAATTGTGAGTCTTTTATCCATGCTAATAATGAAAAAACTAACAACAACAACAAAATATATGCTGTTGACTAGGGATGCATTGAGCTGCTCACAAATGCTCAATACCAATTGGTACTCACATATATTTAATTGTGAGTACTAAGCTCAAGCTCAAGCTCACAATAAATCTCAGGCTCAAGTTCAAGCTCACAATTGGTCCAGGCTAATTAGCTTAATTGTGAGCTTGACAATAAAAATTAAAAAATATATTATACTTTACCAAAAAATGTTTAAATCCTGAATAAGAAGCCTTATTATAATATGCGATTATAACAACATTATTTCAGTCCAATTAAATGACATTTTTATTTTAAAGTCATATTCTTCTGTTAATTCACGCCAATTATAATAAAGAGTCTGTTTTAATTTAATAATGGAACAATTCAATTTACCTAAATTCAGGTAAATAAATATCTATTAAAATTCACGCGAATTAATGAAAAATAGGTCATTATGATGACATAACTCAAAGAAATGTGACATTTTTTAAACTATTCAAAAGGCATTTTTTCAATGGCTTATATGGACGCCACTCTTTATACAGGACTTAAAGATTTTTTGATAAATTGCATAGGTTTTATCTTTTGGTTTTGCACTTTGATTTAAAAAAACTAAATTTTCTATAAAAAGAATGTGTGTTAGAATAAACACTTAAAAATGTAGTAAAAAGTTTTTCTCTTCGATTTAGACTATTTTTTGACCAAACTTTATTCTGCGTTCCAACTGTTGTAACAGTTTTTTACCTCTAGACCATTTAAAAAAGGCCAAAATAGGGATTTTTTTAATCATTTTATCCTGAAACAATGCCTTCTTTACTGCAAAAAGTTTTGTTATAAAAATATAAAAAAACAGGCGTCATGTTGTTAACGTTATTTTTACATCCTGATTTATTTTGATTTTATCAAATGATTCCCCTAAATATTAGTGTTTTCTTCAAAAAAACCCTGAGATTGTTACCCCATTGTTTGTGAAACATGGAAAGCGAAAAACCGTTCAATGAACAGTACAGGTATATAATGAATTCATATTTTGTGCGTTTTTGTAGTTGAAAACTCTATCAAAATATACATTTTAAAATTTTAAAATTGACACTTTTCCATTTAAATAAAAATTTTCATAAGAGACTTAAATTCAGCATTTTTTCTTTTGCCAAAAATTTGCCGACCGTTTTAAGGTAAAAGTCGCCGGTTTTGTTTTTTTTTCACTAAAACACTAATATCTTGACAAAGAGTTTATAAATATTATCAATCAAGGTTTCAAAATGAACATAAAAATACGTTAGTTTTTATATATTTGCATTAAAATTTGCTTAGTAAAAAAACGCTCGATAAAAAGCTTTATTTTTGACTTTGTTAAATATTTCGACGAAAAATTATTACAAGATTTCGGAGAACAAGGTAACATTTTTACAATTAATCAAAAGGGTCCATTCCATAAAAGAATTACATCGATGTGTTAAAATATTAGTTTTTACACACTTTCTACAACAATTCGTGGCTTCGTTCGCAAGATATAATTACTTAAGAGAACATACTGTACTGTCACAATTTAAATACCTATACCGCAGGATCACATAACTTTTTTGTTACTGAACTGATTAAATTGAAATTTTTAAATGTTGTCGAATTGGTCGAGGTAGATTAAAGGTTTTGTATTAAGAGTAGTTTATTCAAGGCGTTATAGGAATTTGATATGTGACAATACTCCTTTAATTTAATTAATTTAATGTTTATTCTATATTCAATATCATTTTTTGTGCAAAAAACTAAAAAAATGTTTTTATAATATACTTAATTTTACCCTGGGAAGTTTAAATAATAAAAATTCATAATCACAACAATTTTGTTTCATGTGACATGTTGAGATGCTATTAAAAATACGTAAAAATGCTAATTATATAAATATTATTAGAACATATAAGTATTTATTCTAATTTTTTTTATTCTATTTCTATTCAAATTTTTTTCTTACATAAAGATGGTTATTTTTCTATTTTGAAGCATATTTTTTACACAAAAATTAGTTTAAATTGCTTTAAACATAAACATTTATCCTAAATTTAATTTGACTAAACTAAATTGATAGATTTAATTTAATTTGACTAAACTAAATCGAGGTAGATTAAAGGTGTATTAAGAGTAGTTTGTTTATTCAAGGCGTTATAGGAATTTGATATGTAACAATGCTCCTTTAATGTTTATTCTATATTCAATATCATTTTTTGTGCAAAAAACTAAAAAAATGTTTTTATAATATACTTAATTTCACCCTGGGAAGTTTAAATAATAAAAATTCATAATTACAACAATTTTGTTTCATGTGACATGTTGAGATGCTATTAAAAATACGTAAAAATGCTAATTATATAAATATCATTAGAACATACAAGTATTTATTCTAATTTTTTTTTATTCTATTTCTATTCAAATTTTTTCTTACATAAAAATGGTGTTTTTTCTATTTTAAAGCATATTTTTTACACAAAAAATAGTTTAAATTGCTTTAAACATAAACATTTATCCTAAATTTAATTTGACTAAACTAAATTGATAATAAATATTAAAAATGTCAGTCTTCAATACTGCATTTTTTACAAAACGCCTTTTATATTTAAATTTAATTATACAAAAGATATATGACTTTTAGTGTTAGTATTAAGAGATTTTTGTTTTTTAAATTAGTATAGGTCTTTTCGCTAAAAAATTGCAATAAAACTTGATAAATCTATAAAATCAATAATAACATCATATTATAGTTTGACTTATTCAATAAAACATTTGTAGTTGAAATATGATTGTTTATATTCACTGTTATTTTTACACGCCATGAGGTTTTACATTTATTTTTTAATTAAGAACCCTAATTTTATCTGAAATTCATATGCTAGTTAAATCAAGTGTTTTGCTGTATGTGTTCTGGGTTGTCTTGGTGTTTTACTGTTTTAAATTTAAAATTTTCTCCAGAGGGGTGGGGGGTATTCAGTCTCTTTCAAGTCAACCTGAAGGGACTCGTTGCTGCTGCTCTGCCCTTTGACCTCATTTGAGGGCTCTATCCACTCATAGCCCCCATTTCTGCGGACTACGGTCATTCCCTTCTATACTTACAACATACGATCCTCCTAAAATCTATGCTATACGTAAGTATATTTTAAACATTCGCCAGGCTCACAAATGCTTAATACTAATTTGGTACTCACATATATTTAATTGTGAGTACTCAGGCTTAAGCTCACAATTAATTTAATTGTGAGTACTAAGTAATGCTCAGCTCACAATTAAAATCTGGTGCTCAATGCATCCCTACTGTTGACCCTATTGATAACCGCAAAATTACAATTCTTATTCAAAAGCCTACAAAAAATAAAGCCGAATCTTGTAATGAATCAAGGTGTTCAGTGTGTCCCTTTATTAACAATAATATCACTGTTACTTCTTATGCTACTCAAAAAGACATTTTGTGCAATATTAATCAAACATACACTTGTAATACTAAAAATGTCATATATGCCATAACTTGTAAAAAATGTTCAATGCAATATGTTGGTAACACTAATCGCAAATTAAAAACTCGGTTTAGCGAACATAAATATGATGTTACTAAAAATAATAAAAACAGTTTTCTAGTAAAACATTTTAACTTAAAAATCATTCTGTACAGCATATGTCATTACAAATTTTAGAAAAAATTGAAGGACCTAAAAACATTCTTATAGACTTTTTTTATAGACTTATGAGATTTTTGGATACGTGCTCTTAATTCAGCTTTTCCATGGTATTATATCAACAAGCAAAGACCCTAGAAACTCTAAAAATAATCCATATTTCAGCATAAAATTTCCTAGCTTACAACAAAATCGTAAACGTAAAAATAAAAAAAGAACTAACAACAAAGTTAATAATAATCTCATAGATGCCATTACTGATTATGTTTCTCAAAAAGATATAACTTCTAAAAAAATATATCAAACATTTGCAGTTATATCCATACGAAACTTCAAACAAATCTTGGAACATATAAAATAAATAAAAATTGTTAATCATATAAAACTTGCTATTTTTGCCATGGCATCTCTAGGATTTAAAAATACAAACAATAAGGACTTAGATAATGTAAATAAAAATGAAAGAAAAATTATGTATATAAAAACAGCCTTTGTAAACAAGGGCTTGGACTTAATGAAATTTCCCAATATCTTCAAACCCCAAAAGTTTCTTTCTCTTATTCCAATTAATAAATTAGCTTTACCCAACATTAAAATTGTCTATCAATATAATTGTGGTCTAGGCAAAATTATCTGCAATTATAACAAATTTCTTAAGAATCTTAACTTAGATATCCTTGCTGAACTGCTTAATAAAACATGTGAATGCTCAAAATCAACAAATTGTGATAAGAATTTAGGACACAAAATAGGAGACACCAACTTAATTAAAGACAAAAACTTGCAAAATATATTTAATAAAGGATCAAAATTCAGATTAACTAAACATTATGACTGGAATGAAGTGAAAAATACATGCAATGCAACAATAGAGGAGTGTATCTTACGTATCACTCATAAATATAAAATTAATAAGGATAACCTTTTTGAACTTACTTTGAAAATGTAGTAAACAACCGAATAAAATTTTGGAAAAACAAATATACATCTAAAAATTATGATGAAAACAACTTTATTACTGAAAGTTATATGCGTAAAAAATGTAAACCATTACAAGATAAATTCGTAATTACTACTGCTGATAAAGCAAATAATAATTTCGTCCTTATATGTAAAAAACTCTATGCGATAAGATGTGCAAAGAATTTGGCATGGTTCTCACTAATAATAAATGGAGCATTCAAGAAAATCACGGTCTACAAACCAATTACAGACAAATCGGAATCAACCATAATTGACATACATCAAAACATAGCGGAGGCTTTTAATTGTATACTTACAGATGACTGTAAAACCATACCGCTTTTGTTTGGTAATGCTAAACTTCATAAAAATCTCATTAAACTTTAATTCATAGCATAGGAGCAAAGAAATAAAGTACCAAACCTATTTCAATACTTCTCAGAAGAATCCTTACATTCTTGGAGGAACATTTTAAAAACTATTCTACATCACTACAAGATAAAATTGGAACAGTTCACTGGTCAATAAAAAACAGTATTCGAGCAATTGAAAAGCTTACTGAACCAGAAGACGTCAATGAGGTGTTTAGTGGAGACTTTAGTACTTTATATACAAATTTTTCTCATTATATTATTTATGAAAACTTATTTCAACTTGTAGATCTTCTATTCTCACATTTAAAAAAAAAACAATATTTGGCCGTAGGCTACTCTAAAATTTTCTACACTGATTCAATAACCACATAAACAAATATATTCTCCAAAATACAAATCAAAAATTTAATAAAGTCTGTAATTGACAACTGCTACATAAAATTCGCAGGTACAATCTTTAAACAAGTGTCAGGCATCCCTATGGGTGGAAATGCATCACCACAAATAGCTGATATTTCTCTTTCATTTGCGGAATTCAAATATCTTAAAGCACACACTGCCCACCGCAAACTTCTAGCTAACACCTGTAGATATGTGGAAGATATCGGCTCATCAAACTGCAGTGAATTTATGAATATTAGCAAAAACATTTATCCAGTATGTCTGCCTTTAAACGACACTTCAATTGGAAAAAAGGAAATACATTATTTAAATTTAACAATAAAAGTTATTGATGGTCAGCTTGACATTGATGTATATAACAAACTTCAGACTTTGATTTTAAAGTATAAAGATATATTCATAAAGATAGCAATGTATCCAATTACCTATCACTTAATGTACTTTTTCCACAATTTGTTAGGTTTGGTAGAATTTTTTTGACCAAAAAATATTTTAGGGAAAAAATCAGTGAAATATTTAATACGTACAAAATTCTGGGTTTCA
>JASAMX010020875.1:0-10137 GCA_030248175.1 Microlaimidae sp. YZB2_3 | reverse complement strand
TAAAATTTGAATAGAAATATCTTGATAGCTATGATTCTGCGAATTGAAATGATTAAATAGATATGAATTAAAGTTTTTTAAAGTATATTTAAATAATGCAATATTATGAAATTTTATAATATTTCAATATTTTTTTCTAATGTGTTTTGTATTTGTATGAATTACAAATCTGATTATACTCATCAAGTTGCATTATGAGTTGTAATTTTATAATACCTGTGCGGTTTTACTATTAGTTTAATTTGTATATAATGTAAACAGTCTTTTTTTTTTGTACGTAAAATTAGTGATTTTTATTTCGTATGAATATTTTTGGACGATTAAATTTATTTATTTATTTATTTTTTTAAATATTTGGATTGCATTGCTTAGCATTATAATTAGAACAATTGTTTAAAACACAGTCGGAGATTCTCCAACTCTTATGTATTCCTACTATAGCTATAAACTATAGGGAAATAAAATCTAGTCGACTTTGATAATTGCAGTATTGAATCCACTATTCAAAAGCAAAACCATTCAAAATTTTTAACAAAAGCGGTTTAATAATAAAGATGAAAACCCATATTCTAATAATTATTTATTAAATTACTCAATTTAAAACCCATATGCATTTTAATTTTTTTTTATTTTTGTATATTTTGTAGAAAATTTAAATTAAAAAAATTCTGCGTTCCTATTTTTTTCTATTTTTTTTAAACATCATACTCGCACAATTTTAAATGATCCCTACATGCCTGCATACTAATTTTTGACGTCAGCCAGATACAATTTAACCATAAACAAAGCAGATAGTGGATTTTTTTGTTATTGAAAGATTAATGTTATAGTTTTAGGATCCTCTTTTAATGTTTTAGTAAAAAAATTAAATTTTTCCATGTTTTTTTAAGAATAAAGTGTTTGAAAATATGCGTGGTGTTTTTTAAGAATATTCGCTATGTTTTTAATTTTTAAGAACATTTCAAGAATATTCAATAAATATGTTTTGTTTACTCTTAAAAAATGTCATTTTACTTTAAGCATAACTGTAAACGGAGCAAATAGGCAATTATGCTGTTTTTGCCTTAAAGCCGTTGCTTTAACGTTTAATAAAAGTAAAAATTTCCCTAACTTAACAATGCACTTTTTGTTATTAAAGGATTAATTTATCAGAAAATGATATCTACGTTTTTTAGGCCATACACAGGTAGATTAATGCCAGGCCAAAAATATCCCAAACTTTATACTTGTTACGCCTACCAGAAATTTGAACAGGATTGGAGTTATCACCCAGAAAACGCTCAAAATCCAGCTAAATGCCCTGGCGTCTTTTGTATCAAAATGTTTTTCATTAAAAAGTATTTTTTTTAAGCGTGTACATTTTCTTAATTAATTCATTCCGATGCAACATACAGTCCCGGGACGCAGGAAATAGCCGTTATGCCCATCTCCGCGCGAATAAGCGTTATAGATGTTGGCATGAAAAAAAGCAGCGCGAAAAAAAGCTTTTCGTTTTAATTATAGCCGGTCGCTTCCTCTAAGCGCATGTGCGTTATAAGTCTCTTGCTATTTTCCCTCCATGAAGAATTTGAAACATTGCTTGTAAAGCATAAAAAACCTTCAAAAACAAAGTGTTTAACGTTTAAAATAAAATTTATGGTACACAATTAAAAAAATATATAAATATATCTTATAAAAACAAATGAGATAGCCAAAACACCGCTATTGTTCACTTACAAATATTTTTTGTTTTCCTTTTCTTATGAACCTCGCCGCCATAACGCTTACGTGTCCGTACGCTTATGCGCAACGCGTCTGAAACTACCTTTATTTCTGCTTGGGACTGCATGAATATAAAGTACTTTTTATAGTTAAAATTTAAATTATATAATAAAATACCATGTATATAACGGTGCTGTAAAAAATAAATGTTTGTCCAAACTATTGACAATCATAACGGTGAAAAACTTTTATTTTAATATTGTTGTTGTTCTATTTAAATGTTTTTTAGTGTTATTGATATGATGATATTCACAATATTTTGGCAGTATATAATTTTAATTTTTGAGCCAATTAACACTGGAAAATTGATTATTATTTTTATTATTGAAAAAATTAAGAAATCAAACGTCAGACAATAAAATAGCGTTATTTTTTACATTAAGTAAATACCACGACTGTTGTGATGGATGTAGTAAACTTGAAGATATTTAATTCGCAACAAAGCACTACAAAACCTTACACAACTCTATACTAACATAATAAACACGAACACAATACCACACAGTTAGAAACTCTCCAACTACATTCCAATTCCAAAACCAAACAAAAACATTAACAACAGTCAATCATTCAGGCCGATCTCACTCATATCTGCACCTGCAAAAACTTGCGAAAAAATCATAATCTCATAGGGGTCCACCTATGCCCCGGCCTTGGCCTTGGCCCCGGCTTGCCCAGCACTTTTTTCCACGCGGGCCCTGGCCATAGTAAACGCAACTTTCTCTACTCTGACCCCTGCCTTGGCATTTTAGCTCTCGGACCCAGCCTTGGCCCTGGAATTTTAGCTGTCAAATGAGCCGGGGCAAACCGGGGTGAGGACCCCCTAAGAATTCAAGTTTTAAAGCGCTTTTTAACATTTTTGACAGTGATACATATACCTATTTTTATATAGAGAGCTAATTTAAACACTTTAATATAACCAAAAGAGGCATTACCAGTGCTGTAGCTTCTTTATTTGATCCGTTGGGTTTTTTAGCCCCGTTAGTTCTACAGGGAACTATTAATTAAAGAAATTTGGGACAGTGGTAAGTATGATTGGGACACAAAACTACCATCTGAATTTATAAAAAAGATGGTTCTCCATTTTGGAGGTCTTTCAAAGTGTCAAAAACATCAGCTTACCGCGCTACGCTGGTTTGAACCAGTCAGATCTACCAAAATATGTGATGTGTTTTTCTGATGCATCAAAAAACGCCTTTGCGTGTGTGATTTACTTTATTTTTGAAGATGTACACAGTTTCTTGGCGTTTTCTAAGACACGAATTTCTCCTAAGAAAAAACTAAGCTTGCCACGACTTGAATCAATGGCGATTCTTTGTGGAAGTCGAGCCATTCAATTTATACGAAAACAAATTGTTGAATTGGAAAATTTAGAAACCTATTTGTTTTCAGATTCCCAGGTCTGTTTATGTTGCCTTAATGGGAAAGAGCAGCAAAGCATTTTTGTTCAACGACAACCAGAAAAAATTCACATTGTTCCCAGTGTGAAAACTTGTTACATTTCCAGTAATGATAACGCTGATGGCTTAGCTTCAAGAGGCTTGGACTGATACAAGGAATTGGAAAACTTGGTTCAATGGCCCAGATTTTTAGTGGCCTATAGACACCGTCCCAGAATTAAGTTTGGAGCAGGTTGAGTTTATAAAAAAGGAAAAACCAAAAAGTAACAAAAGCGGTTAGATTCAGACTTCTTCATTACAAACTTCAGTAATATTTCAAAACTTCTCAAATGTTTGCGAGCACATTTAACTGAAACATTTTTCAAAGCTTTCTAAATTATTGAGAACAACTGTCTATGTGTTAAGATTTTTGTTACTGATGGTGTTTTCAAAATTTTCTGAAAATAAGTTTAAGGTTTTTCAAAAGAAGTTTGTTATTCTACAGACCATGTTCCCCTCAAACAACGCTAAAAATTTTGCAATTCCTAATCAAAGTATAATTCAAACAAGAGGTCCAATAACAAGAAAGGAATTAGAATATGCTGAATTTCTATGGATTCATTTTATTCAGCATAGCTGTCTGTCTGAATCATTAAAAATCCTGCATAAGGAACTTTGCATTCGTCAGTCAAATGATGAGTTATTAAGATGCGCTGGTCATATAAGTGAAGGATTACATGTCTTGTCTTGCCCAATTTTTTTTTGCCAAACAGTCATCTATTTACAAAACTGCTGATTAATGATGTCAAGAATGCATAAGAGTAGAGAATGTCCGACTGTGTGTTAAACAATTGTTCAAATTGTAGGTAGATTATTCCACGGTGTGGATTTTTTATCACGTAAAAAAATCCACAACGCGTTGTGGAATAATCTACAATTTGTTGAATAATCTACGTGACAATTTTTCTACGGAATACTGTAGAAAATTCCACGCTTTTGCTTGAATTTCCACATGTAGATAATTCTACATTTTATCTTGCGCTTGTAAACAAACAAAAAATGCGAACGGAAATCTGTACAAATTTCTGTGGAATAATCCACAGTTTTGTTGACAATCCACATGATAATCTTTCCACATAACACTGTAGAAAATCCTACGCTTTTTGTTAAAGTTTCCACATGGAAAATGTAAAATAATCCACACTGTGGAATATTCAACATGTTGACGGAGCGTTTGCGAACAGAAAAAAACAACGAAATATGAAAAAAATATAGAAAGTCGTTTTGTTATATAAAACAAATGAACTAAAATTGTATTTATTATGTCAAAACCGTTTTGTTTTAAAGAAATTGAAAGACAAGCGACTGTCTTGCGTCTTACAAAAGTAACAGCAGACGTTTTCGAGTCGCTACTTCTATCTTATGAGGCCGGCGTCTCAGAAGAAAGAAGCGCTTTAATAAAGGTTTAATTGTCAGGGTTTATTTTATGATTGTTTTATTATTATTTTCTATTTCAATTGTACGTGTTTTAGAAATTATTCACTTCACATTTTAGTTGAACAATAACTAATTCACGTTTTCATTTAACAAAAAAATGATAGGTTTTTTGACGTTTTTTGACAAATTACACACTCCCAAGTCAGATTTTAGAAATCAGTTGGTATATTTTTAAAAAAATATTAAGCGTCGTGTCATTTTATAAAAAAATGGAGTTTTTTTTAGAATTCTTACGTTCGAAATAAATAAGGTTTTCCCTCTTTAAAGTTTAATAGTCGTTATTTTGATTTATAAAGCCTTTTAACGCCAATCGGAAAGATGTCCTGTTAGCGCAATAGCAGATCATCAGATTACCATTACTAAGGTCCCTGGTTCGAAATCCGTAAAATTTTTGTTTTACTTATTTAACCAAAACCATTTAGAATCTAGTTTATTTTTTAATATTTTTTTTAATTGTTATAGCAATATTCCCAAATTATTTTCTTTGAAAATATAAAACACATTTTGATTTATTAACTTTGATTACCGCACATTCATTTACCCCTTTTTTTGGTTTTCATTGCGTTTTAATTTAACAAAAAAATCGATTGGTTTGCAGACGCTAATTAACCTAAAATCACACTCTAAAATCAGTTTTTAGAAATCATTTGGTAAATGTTTACAAAAATTGTAAACGTCCTATCATTTTATATAAAATAGAGTTTTTTTTACAACGATTATGTCGAATAAAGCAGGTTTCCACCTTGCATTCTCTTCGAAGTTTCCCAGTTGTCATTCTGATTTATAAACCCGTTTTACGCCTCACCAGACAATGAGTCCTTAGCTCAGTGGTAGAGCTTCCGACTAGCACTGACGGGCAGCGAGTTCAATACCCCCGCAGCGCTTGTTTTTACTTTTTTATCCAAAACCATTTAAATTATTTTTTTTTAATTTACATTTTTTAATTTGTTACAGTTAGCAGTATTGCCCAGTTATTTTCTGCTTTGAAAAATTAAAACACATTTCGATTTATTAACTTTTATTACCGCACGTTCGTTTGCCCCTTTTCCGGTTTTTGCATGCGTTGTAATGTCTTTCAATTTCTTTAAAACAAAACGGTTTTGACATAATAAAAACAATTTTAGTTCATTTGTTTTATATAACAAAACGACTTTCTATATTTTTTTTTCATATTTCGTTGTTTTTTTCTGTTCGCAAACGCTCTGTCAACATGTTGAATATTCCACAGTATGGATTATTTTACCTTTTCCATGTGGAAACTTCAACAAAAAGCGTAGGATTTTCTACAGTGTTATGTGGAAAGATTATCATGTGGATTGTCAACAAAACTGTGGATTATTCCACAGAAATTTGTACAGATTTCCGTTCGCATTTTTTTGTTTGTTTACAAGCGCAAGATAAAATGTAGAATTATCTACATGTGGAAATTCAAGCAAAAGCGTGGAATTTTCTACAGTATTCCGTAGAAAAATTGTCACGTAGATTATTCAACAAATTGTAGATTATTCCACAACGCGTTGTGGATTTTTTTACGTGATAAAAAATCCACACCGTGGAATAATCTACCTACAATTTAAACAATTGTTTAACACACAGTCGGACATTCTCTACTCTTATGCATTCTTGATGATGTACATCCAAAATTGGGTTATGCAAGTACTCAGCACACGCTGGCACACCTAAGAACAGCTTACTAGATCACATAGGGTGGAAAAATTGTCAGATCCGTTCTGAATAATTGTACCATGTGCCAAAAAGTCTTTGGGAAGCCCTACTGTCTTCCAAAAGTGGCAGATTTACCAGCATAAATTCGATTAAAAACATCAAATCCTTAAAAAAAACAGGACTTGACTATTTTGGACCTGTCTTAGTAAAAACTGACAGTGGGAAACAGGAAATCTTGGTCGCCTTGTTTGCCTGTTTAGTAGTCCGAGCCGTCCATCTCAAACTTGTAGTTGACTTGTCAGCTGCAGGTTTCCCAAACGCACTAAGAAGATACATTGCTTGCAGAGGAATGCCTAACTTGATTATAACATATTAAGCTAGTAATTTTAAGCTTATGAAGCAAACAATAGATAAATTCTTGCTGGAAATGACTCAAAATGATGATGTCATTAATTATACAACATCAGCAAAAATAGAATGGAAATTAAATTGATCGTACACTCTATGGGTAGGCGGTTTCCATGAAAGAATGGTGGGAGTGGTTGAAAACACACTTTGAAAAACAATTGGTCGAAATTTATTAACATCTGATGATTTTCATACACTGCTAATAGAAGCTGAAACAATTACTAATTCAAAGCCCCTTACTTTTCTTTATGACAATCCAAAGGCTGTAATACTAAGACCAATAGATTTTCTTTTTGGTTCCAAAGATCAACAGTCAATTAAAACATGGTTTTCTATCTTTAGAGATAATGAAGATATCAATGACCCAGATTATAAACCCAAGATAGACAATGCTGATAAGCTCAAAGATCTTTGAATTAAACGTCAAAAATTAACAGAAAATTTATGGTCTCAATTTCAATCAGAGTATATTCCAAGTTTATTGGAAAGAACCAAAGCCTTTTTATAATCAGCCAAAAGGAGCAATTGCAGAACAACCCAAAGAAAATGAAGTGGTATTGATTCAAGACAATGATCAAACCCATGGTCATTGGAAACTTGGCCGCATTACAAGCATCAAACGCGGCCGCGATGGTCAAGTTAGAGATGTTGAAAATATTTTACCTAAAGATAAATTCTATCAGGGTGAAAATAGATGAGTAGTAAAGTAGCCACTCAATCTTTAAGAAAATATCACGTGCAGAGAAACACATGACGCAACTAAAAAATAATTGGTTACATAATCGCTAAAAAATTTTTTAAAATTTTTCTCGCCCATGGGTTTATTGTTTATTTCTTCTTGGCGGAGAGCGGTTACGCCCTTAATTTTAGCCTGGAAGACTTTAGCTTTTGTGGCCATACATCTCATTGACCTATTAACAAATTGATACCTATTGAATGTCAAGGAAATGAAGACAACATAAAGACACTGTTTACTTCAATTAACAACTGGAAGACAGTTTTGTATGTCTAATTTCTGCTTTTTATTTGTTTTGTTAAAGTTGTTTTGTTTTAAAGTTTTGTTTTGCAACAAGTGCCAGCAATCGCTGTGCCTCAAGGGTCAATCAAATAATTGATTTACAACACTGCACTTCAGAAGGTTATGTCATCTACCGTGACAATAAAAAGGGATATTTTTGGAAACTAAGAAGCTGTGGAACCAATTTATACTTGCAAAGATCAGGACGTTGAGGTCAAAAATATGTTTGCCCAGACTGGTCAACCGATTGTTCTCACTACAACAAATCAGTTCCTACAGTATCAAAAGAAAGTCAAGAATTGCTTGCATTGGATTTGCCAAATGTGTGTGTGTTCATGGACAGCATTCGATAGTTGTGAAAAAGAAAAATCTACAAAATTGGTTTAAAAATTTGAACTTTTTGATGGATTGTAATATTTAGTTAAAAATTTACAGATTATACACAGTCAACCTGGGGTCATATGCTGAAGGTTTAATCCAACTTAAAGTTAATCTGAGATTAGCGATTGTCGACACACAGTAAACATACTAACAGTATTGATTGAATAATCTTGGTTAACGGAGTTAATAGACTTAATCTCAGATTCAATTGTCACAATTCAGTGATTAGCCGAAAAACCCGCAAATTCTTAATCGGTCTGGGAGGTGGTTTAAAAATTTGCATAAAATAACAATTTAATCTTGAGTTATTGACGATATAATCTGAGATTAAAACTAATCTCAGATTAAATTTGTTAAACTAGATTATCTAATTGATACTGCTAGTATGTTTACTGTGTGTCGACAATTGCTAATCTCAGATTAACTTTAAGTCAAATTAAATCTTCAGCATACGACCCCTGAACAGTATGAGTGTGTGGGTAAAGGAAACACAGTAAAAAGTGTACCAAGTTTCTGCTTAAACCATGAATGCAGTGAAAAAGCAACAAAATTCTGTTATTACAGAGAAACAGAACTAACATAATATGTTGCCAATGATGGAACAAATATCCCTGTTAAGGCATGGGGAAACATATTGAAATCGCTCACCGGTATAAAAGAGCAAATTCAATTGAGAATCGATGTGAAATATGCACAATAAGCTGCATAAATGGTGATGAAAATAGTGGATTAATTGAATCTTGCTCTAAGCCTTACTGCTTACAAATAAGTACACCTAGAGTAAATGAAAATGTGATATTTTCCACCAGAAGTTGCACTAAATAATTTTAAAGTAGTAATTAAAATTTGGAAAAACGGCTTCATGATAAGCCAAATCGGAGCTAAGTGTCATGCTTCTCCATTTTGTGGATCTATAAATTTTATTGTCTGTATGCAAATGATAAGAAATCCTCATTGTGCCTCAACAGTTTCTATAATTTTATTATTAATTATAAACTGTTTTATTCTATATTTCTCACTAGCAATTTTAAAGGTATTGAAGCTGCTGGGCACACTATTTTATTATATGTTTTTGATTTTAAAGCAAATACTAAGATGTTTTTATCATTTAATTATCAAAACCAAAAGACATTATGAGAGGATTAATTATCAAAATTAGATTCTTACACACCATCAAGAGACCTTCATTAAGTTAGAGTTAATAGGTTTGAGACCTAATGACAATAATAATGTTGTGATTAATCCAATCACTTTATTTGTACACTAAGTCTACTTCTCTGGTTGCTGAAAGATCTTCCTGTACTATTGATTTTTTTTAAAAATTAAGTTTAGTTAAGGGGGGTGTTAAGTTTCGGAAAACCTAATGACACAGCGACTGGGATACCAGTATTCAAATTCTGTGCATTTCTAGGCAACGAGCTTGATAAAGATTTATCATTATTTTCTGACAACGAAACTGCTGTTTTACTCACAGGGCAACTTGAATTAAGATACGATGATTTAAAAACTTGATTTTTTATTAAGTATTGACCACTGTGTAATAAAACTCCTCCTCTAAAGTGTTTTGATTGAGGAATAATTGTGTAAGAGTCCGGGCTTAGAGGCTTGGGAAAATTATTCTGTAACTCTACCGTAGTCTTCTTCAGGTGCTAAGTACCAATGATTAGCTAGATTAACTTATAGATTTACTATAGTGAGTTAAACCCATATTTTTTTAAATTGAAAATTATAACTGAATAAACTTGCACACTAACGGTGAATTTTACAAAACTATATTTCTTTAATGGTGATAATGCTCAAGACACAATAACGGAATTTAATAATACTGAATACACTATCGGTAGTCAGCAATTTAATATATATATTTTTTATTTTTAGCTATTTATTTTATATATGAGTGTTAATATTTGTTTTACCACTAGTAAACACACTATCGGTATTTACTTGAAGTACTACTCTTTCTGAGTACTTTTTTATGTAAAATTTATATATTTATAAACACGCTAACGGTGTTTATGTGGATAAACT
>JASAMX010020874.1:0-74876 GCA_030248175.1 Microlaimidae sp. YZB2_3 | reverse complement strand
GGGGGTATAACATTATTAAACCAGGGGGAGATTCATCAAATATCGTTCAAATAATCTTTGATTTTTTATTATGTGCACCATTATTAAGAGGGGTAAATTCTTTAAAAATCATTCAAGTAAATTTCAATTTTTTTTTTGGTGCAACATTATTAAGCCAGGGGGAATTTCTTAAAAACTGTTCAAATAAATTTCAATTTTTTCTGTGCACCATTATTACAAGAGGAAGGGGAAATTCTTTATAAAGCGTTAAAATAAATTTTGATTTTCTTTCTCTCTGTGAACTATACATTATTAAAAAGCAGGGAGAAAATCTTCAAAAATCGTTCAAATAAATTCAACCTGTGCACGGTTTGAAAATGCCCCCCTCCGTTTTATTGGAAAATTTCCCCCCCCCGTTCTATTGCCCCCCCCCCCTGCGGAAAAATGAAAAAGTACCCAAAAATTAGCCAGGGGGAATTTCTTAAAAACTTTTCAAATAAATTTCTTTTTTTTTTATTCTGTTCACTGTTAATAAAAGGGGGAAATCTTTAAAAATCGTTAAAATAAATTACAATTTTTTCAAATAAATTTCGATTTTTTTTATTCTGTTCACCATTAATAAAAGAGGGAAATCTTTAAAAATCGTTAAAACAAATTTCGATTTTTCAAATAAATTTCGATTTTTTTCCTTTTGTGAACTATACATTATTAAAAAGCAGGGGGAAAATCTTCAAAAATCATTCAAATATATTTCGATTTTTTTTCTGTGCAAAATTATTAAGCCAGTAGGGAGTTGCTTAAAAACTGTTCAAATAAATTTCATTTTTTTTATTCTGTTTGCCATTAATAAAAGGGGTAAAACTTTAAAAATCGTTCAAGTAAATTTCGATTTTTTTTGTGTCCAACATTATTAAGCCAGGGGAGCATTCCTTAAAAACTGTTCAAATAAATTAAATTTTTTTTTATTCTGTTCACGTTAATAAAAGGGGGAAATCTTTAAAAATCGTTAAAATAAATTACAATTTTTTCAAATAAATTTCGATTTTTTTATTCTGTTCACCATTAATAAAAGGGGGAAATCTTTAAAAATCGTTAAAACAAATTTTGATTTTTTTTAAATAAATTTCGATTTTTTTTTCCTTTTGTGAACTATACATTTTTAAAAAGCAGGGGGAAAATCTTCAAAAATCGTTCAAATATATTTCGTTTTTTTTTTCTGTGCAAAATTATTAAGCCAGTAGGGAGTTGTTTAAAAACTGTTCAAATAAATTTCATTTTTTTTATTCTGTTCACCATTAATAAAAGGGGTAAATCTTTAAAAATCGTTCAAGTAAATTTCGATTTTTTTTTCTGTCCAACATTATTAAGCCAGGGGAGAATTCCTTAAAAACTGTTCAAATAAATTTAAATTTTTTTATTCTGTTCACCGTTAATAAAAGGGGGAAATCTTTAAAAATCGTTAAAATAAATTTCGATTTTTTTTCTGTGCACCATTATTACAAGGAGGAGGGGAGTTCAATAAATTTCAATTCAGGAAAAGCCTTGATAATTTCAATCAGAAAATAAATGAAAAGGAGCGTGACACGACAGTCCCGCAACACAACAGTTCTGCTGGCACTTTGTTAAATTATTTTCTTTTGAATCTATCCCACGCGATGTGACCAATTAATGAAAAATCGAAGCAAGTGGCCTTGCTTTTGTATAAAATGTATTTTTTTAAAAACCCTTTAAAGTTTTTAAAAAAGAAAAATTTAAAATAAAAAAAATCAAGATATATTTTTGAAATTATTTATTTTATTTTTTTTATATTTTTAGAATTTTTTTTAAATTCGAGAATATGCTCAATAGTTTCTACTATATTCTTTAAAAATAACACTTACTTTTTTATATACTACTTTGAAAATATTCTAATTTTTTAGTTGTTCAAAATTTATTGATTTTTCCAAAATAATCTTAATTTTTTAATGTGTTTAAAACTGGATTTTTCCAAAACTAAGAACACCAGGATTTCTTTTAATCGATTGCGCACGCGGTTAAACAATAAATAAACAGCTTTCTTTAGGCAAATTTCCTGTACTTAACAAAATAAATTACAATATTTGACAATATTAAATACAAGTTTGGATAACTTCAATCAAAAATCTTTTTTTAACAAAAAAAATAAATTATTTATAAAAATATACAATAAAAAAGTTTTTTAAAAACAAATCACATACATAGCAAATTAAATGCTGTGTTTAGGCTTGAGCAAAAATAAAAAAAAACACAAATGGATGTTTTATTTTAATAAACTCAATAAATAATTTATTTTAAAATTTAAAAAAACGTGTTTTAAGCATTAAATTTATGATCATATTTCAGACCTGTGCATGGTCTGGAAATGATAAATGCACGGTTCGCTTTATTGGGGGATTTCCCCTCCCCCCGTTTTATTGCCCATCCCCTGCAAAAAATGAAAAAGTACTGAAAAATTATGGCGCCATTTTTAACCCATTATAATGCCATCATCGCGAAATTTTTGCAGTTCTTAGCTTATTTCAATGCATCTTAAGCCATTTTAAACCTATTTTTTTACCTTATAACGCTTTTTTTGTCTCTTTTTCCTTCTTTTTTCTCTTTTTTTTCTTTTTCCACTGCTTACCCCCTCCGTTTTATTGCCCCCCATGGCCTCTCCCCCATTTTGAAATTGCCCGCCCCAATAAAACCCCAGGGGGAGGGCAGTGCACAAGTCTCATTTTCTTTATATCATAAAATATTTAAAATTTTCTGATTTTTTTAAAATTGATATTTGGAAATTATATTTGGAAATTAACAAACAAAAAAAATCATAAATTTTGCTAAAATATTGGGAAATTTTTTAGATTATTTGCAAAACGATTTAAAGGTGCAGTTCTTCAAATGATCATAGATTTGTGATTAGTCAGCTTTTAATAGTAAAACCAATTTAAAAAACCTTTATCAGGTTCTCAATTTTATTATGTTATTGTTGGTTTTCCAAAATAATTTAATCCTATATTTTGGTGTGTTTAAAACTAAATTTTTGGAAAGCTAAGAACACAAGGATTTTTTCCATCAATTGCGCATGCGCGTAAAAAATGAGTAAACAAAACGCGATACTTTTTAGGCAAATTTTCTGTATGTAACAAAATAATAATTTACAATATTTGACTGAAGTTATAAAACCGATTTTAAAAAAACTAACCACGTTCTCAATTATGTTATTATTTCATTGGTTTTCCAAAATAATCTTAATTTTTTGATGTGTTTAAAACTAGATTTTTGAAAAGCTAAGAATACGCGGATTTTTTAATTGATTGCTTGTAAAAATGAATAAACCAAACGCGATATTTTTTAGGCAAATTTCTGTGCCTAACAAAATAATTTACAATCTTTGACCAAAATTAAAAAACCGATTAAAAAAATAACCACGTTCTCACTTATATTATTATTTTATTGGTTTTCCAAAATAATCTTAATTTTTTTATGTGTTTAAAACTATAGGGTAGTGCATTTAATTTCGGCACTTTTTCGTTTTTCCAATGTAACTTTTCACTGTATGGCCTGATTTTTATGTTTGATAACTCATTTTAAAGCTTTTACGATACTGCGTTACGTCATAAAAAATTCACTGTACGAAAGTTGTTTTTTAACTTAATTAAATCAGTTTTTAAAAAAATGAAAAATTGCCGAAATTAAATGTATGCATTTAATTTTGGCACTTTACAAACAATTGATTGTTTCTCAGTCAAAAAATCATCATTTTCAAAAATTTAAAAACCTATCATTATCTCCAGACAGTTTTCTTTAATTTAAGGTTTTACTTGTTTTTTAACGTGTAACTGGAAAAAAAGTTACAGCTAAAATGCTAAATGGTATCAAAATGAGGAAAATCTGGGAAAAAAGTGCATTTAATTTCGGCACTTTTTAAAAAGACCCCCTTAATCGAGTTAAAGTGTAGTGCTATGACTCCTACACATTACAACGTTGTCTTTTAACTATTTACAACTACAATTTACCACCCAACCACTAAATTCAACCCGTTTTTACCTACAGCAATAGTGTGCCAAAATTACACTATTTTATTTTATAACGATTGCTCACCACAGACGCAACGTGGAACCACAGGGACTAAAAATTCGGAAAATAGACTCAAGGGCAGTTTAATTTTTAAACCAATTTATTGCCTAATTATGAAATGCCCATGTTCTAAAAACGAGTAACATTTTTTTTAAAATTATAAATCACACAATTTCACATGAAAATATCATAACATAACAAATAAAAAGCTCACGACAGTCATCTACATATAATTAGCTCTCATTTGAGCTATCAAACGTCGTATTCCGTCCAGGATTACCAAAGATATAGTCCAAAATCAAAAATGCCCAATTGGGAAAAGTGCCGAAATTAAATGCACTACCCTATTTTTGAAAAGCTAAGAACACGAGGATTTTTTTAATCGATTGCGCTTAAAAAATGAATACACAAAACGCGATACTTTTTTAGGCAAATTTTCTGTACGTAACAACGTAATTTACAATATATTTGACCGAAATTAAATAAAAGCTCAAATAACTTTGAGCAAAAACCTTGTTTTTACAAAAAAAATATTTATAAAAATATGCACTAATAAAGTTTTTTAAAGAAAAATCACATACATAGCAAATTAAACGCTGGTTTAGGCTTAAGCAATAATACAAAAAAATACACAAATTAATGTTTTATTTTAGTAAACTCAATAAATTATTTATTTTAAAATAAAAAAAAACATGTTTTAAGCATAAAATTGTCATAATATTTTAAATTTTGTTTTCAAAATCTTATTTTTTTAATTTGATTGAATGCAGATTGAATAGTTTAAATTAAGAGATTGTCTTGATTTTTTTTATTTGTGTAAAACTGGTAAAGAGATTTGGAGAAAGCTAAGAACATGAACATATCATAAAATATGTAAAATTTTCTGATAATTTTAAAATATTCGCTGAAATATTAGGAATATTTTTTAGATCATTTGCAAAACGATTTAAAGGTGCAGTTCTTCAAATGATCATAGATTTGTGATTAGTCATCTTTCACCATTAAAACCAATTAAAAAAACCTAACCAGGTTCTCAATTTTATTATGTTTTTATTGGTTTTTTAAAATAATTTAATCCTGTATTTTGATGTGTTTAAAACTAAATTTTTGGAAAGCTAAGAATACAAGGATTTTTTTCCATCGATTGTGCACGCGCGTTAAAAAGGAGTAAATAAAACGCGATACTTTTTTAGGCAAATTTTCTCTACGTAACAAAATAATAATTTACAATATTTGACTGAAGTTAAAAAAACAATTTAAAAAAAACTAACCACGTTCTCAATTATATTACTATTTTATTGGGTTTCCAAAATAATCTTTTTTTTGATATATTCTGTGCACCATTATTAAGAGGGGTGAATTTTTTAAAAATCGTTCAAGTAAATTTCAATTTTTTTTCGGTGCAACATTATTAAGCCAGGGGGAATTCCTTAAAAACTGTTCAAATAAATTTCATTTTTTTTATTCTGTTCACCATTATTAAAGGGGGGAAATTCTTTAAAAATCGTTAAAATACATTTCGATTTTTTGTGCACCATTATTACAAGGAGAAGGGGAAATCTTCAGATTTTCAATAATTTAATCCTATATTTTGATGTGTTTAAAACTAGATTTTTAGAAAGCTAAGATTTTTTAATCGATTGCGCCTAAAAAATTAATAAACAAAACGCGATATTTTTTTAGGCAAATTTTCTGTACCTTACAAAATAATATACAATATTTGATCAAAATTAAAAAAAAACAATTAAAAAAATAACCACGTTCTCAATTATATTATTATTTTATTGGTTTTTCAAAATAATCTTAATTTTTTGATGTGTTTAAAAATAGATTTTTGGAAAGCTAGGAACACAAGGATTTTTTTAATCGATTGCATTTAAAAAATGAATAAACAAAACGCAATAATTTTTTGTAGCCAAATTTTTTGTATGTAACAAAATAATTTACGATATTTGACTGAAATTAAATAAAGTTCAAATAACTTCAAGCAAAAAACCTTTTTTAACAAAAAAAATATCTATAAAAATATGCAATAATGTTTTTTTAAAAGAAAAATCATATACATAGCAAATTAAACGCTGATTTAGGCTTGAGCAATAATACAAAAATTATACAAATTGATGTTTTATTTTAATAAACTCAAAAAATTATTTATTTTAAAATTAAAAAAAACATGTTTTAAGCATAAAATTGTCATAATATTTTAAATTTTGTTTTCAAAATCAATTTGATTGGATGCAGATTAATAGTTTAAATTAAGAAATTGTCTTGATTTTTTTTTAATTTGTGTAAAACTGGTAAAGAGATTTTGGGAAAGTTAAGAACATGAGAATTTTTTAGTGGATTGCACACGTGCGTAAAAAAAAGAGATTTTGGGAAAGTTAAGAACATGAGAATTTTTTAGTGGATTGCACACGTGCATAAAAAAACTTATAAAAAAGGAGATTTGTCTTAAATCGTAAAAGCAAAACTGTTATTCAAAAAATTACCATATGAAAGATCATAAGTGTTTTTTGACTGCTTTTAAATTATTTTGATTTAATTTGATGGAAACAAAGCCTTGATCGCCAAAAACTTAAATTTAAATAGTTTAAGTTTGACCAGTAAATAAGTGAATAGGAGAGCGACAGGACAGTCCCACAACACAACGGTTCTGTAAGATGACGGTCCTCAGAGGCAAAAGGTACAACACGATTGTCTCCAGAAAGAATGCGTTGGCAATGCTACTGTTGCAACATTGAGAAAAACAATATTTTTACAACATTAAAAAGCGTGCAAACCAATTAAATTAGACAAAATAAAATGGACAAAAGATTTTAAAAATTTTACCATCTTAAGTTAAAGATAATTTGGAATAGAGTTTTATGCATTCTTGTGTACTCTTTAAAGTTGAATTTTTATTTTGATTTAAAATTTTGAATTTTGATTTATCCTCTTTAAACAATCTAAATCTTTTTCGCATCGATTTTTTTATTTGTGAAACTTGTAAAGAGCTTTTTGGAAAGCTAAGATGGGGGATTTTTTTTAGTGGATTGCACACATGCATAATAAAAGACTAATCAAAAACGCAATGTTTTTTAAATTGTAAAAGCAACGTTTTTATTCAATAAATCACCCTGAAAGAGCATATTATTTATTTTGCGTTAAGATACTGAACGATTTTGAAAAGTGCAGTTTTTAAAATGATAAGGAAGGTGTGTGATCAACCCCTTTTGCTGGTGAAACCGATTAAAAAAACTCCCCTTGTTCTCAATTTTTAAAAAATAAATTAATTTTATGGTGTTTTAAATTTTCTGATCATTTTTTAATTTGCGAAAATTAAAAACTTAGGTGGGACAGTTACAAAACGATTCAAGAGGTGCAGTTTAAACGATTTAATAAATATGGTAAATTTGTTTGCTTTATGTTTCAAAACTTTACTGGTACTATTATTTATGTGGATATTAATTTTAATTATGTTCCAACATTGATATACAAAAACTAGAAAGTAGAGGGCCCCTAGGACCCTCGCCTTTTCTAGTATATATATATTAGTAGCGTACCATAGGGGGGCAGAGGGGGGGGGGGCGACCGCCCTGCCCCTTTTGGCCGGTATCGGGCAAAGTCCCAACTGAGGAAAGTCCCAACGTGGAAAGTCCCAACCAATCGATGAATCTCCCAACAGTTCAAATATTAGAAATACGTTTGCAAAACCGGTGTTAAACACAATAATTTTAAACAACCAAAAATAAATAAATGCATTAAATGAATGATAAATGGAATTATGCAATTTTGTAAACGTACTTTCAAAAATGCAAGTTTCCACCCCAATGAGATTTTTTTTTTGATTTTTGGGTTTTGCTTAGGCTTAGGAAAAAATAAAGTTTTTACTCTTCAGTTTAAAAAGCATCATTAAATACAAATTTACCATAATACAATTTTGCTTGATTTTTAGGTTTTGCTTAACTTTAGGTACTGATTTTTTTTGAATAAAGAATTTAATGCTATATTTTATTAATTATAGTGTTAATTGACTAAAAAATAAAATGGTGTTTGTTGCAAACATATTTTTGATTCTGTTGGGACTTTCCACGAACTGTTGGGAGAGTTGGCCGAGTTCGAAGATCACCCTTTTGTTGGGAGATTGCTGGAACCTTTTGGCCGTTTCCATACTTCGGGGGAGCAATACATTATGCGCTTTCGTTCAGTTACGTATTGTTAAGTCGAGTAAGAGTAAAAGTAAAAAGTAATTGAAATTTCAAAAGTCGAGTTAAAGTAAAAGTAAAAGTAATCCAAAATCCGTTACTTTTATTAATTTAAGTAAAAGTAAAAGTTAACTTTTTAGAACACTATTTTGTTCTGACCAAATTTCTAAGACTATTGATCGAATTTTTTTATATATCTTTAGCAAGGATTTTATAAAAATAAATTTATAAAAAGCTAATACAGCAAAAATTTATTTTTAAAAAATCAAATAAGTTTCTAAACTAAAAGTACCCGGTACCATATAAATATTATTTCAGTCTAAATTTCTCTCACTTGACAATGAAATTTAAAAAAATATCGTACTGAAAATATATTATGTAGAAAAAATTTTTAAAAAAAATTATAAAACCTCTTTTATATTGATGCCAAGAATTTCTTTAAAATATGAAGGTAATTCTGTTAGCATCGTGTACAGAAGCCAGTTGAATGTAAAATGGCTAATTATAATCGCATAAAAGGGACGTGACTGAACAATTTGTCGCCAGGGAATTTTAGATTTCTAAAATCATTAATCATTGTTACAGATAAGTTATTTAAATATTGTTCATAATTTTAGTGCAATATGCGGTCTGCGGATACCTTGTGTCGCGTACAAAGTCGATCCGAGCAAATATTTAAACTTAGAGCCATACATGGGCACGAGGGGAGGGGGGGGGGGTTGGGGGGGTTACCCCCCTCCCCCTCCCAAATTCTGAGAAGTGGGGTTTAACCCCCCCTCCCCCACTCAGAAGTGGGGGGGGGGGGAGAAAAAGTTAACCCCCCAATTTTGGAAAAATGAAGAAAAAAAATGTCTTTAAAATGACTTCTAACTGCCTCCAAACTTAAGTTTTGAGGTCAAAATGAATGTTTTAAGCAATAAAAAGCTCAAAAATGCAATAAAAAGGGCTTTTTGACCTAAAATTCGTGTTTTTAACCTATTTTTCCTTCAAAATCGAAAAACGATATGGGTAAAATGCACTCCAGAAAAAAAACGATATGGGTATTTTGCGTTTCTCGGATTTTAACCCCCCCTAATTTGGGGTTTAACCCCCCCCACTCCGGACCAACTTGCCCATGTATGCTTAGAGCCGAGCAATTTCAGACATACTGTAGGTTAAATTTTGTGATTTTAAAACATAGTTTTAGGTTTAGGCTTCAATTAGCTAAAATCACACAGGGTTTCAGTTTAAATGGAATGTCTAAATGGGTTTATCGAAATTATTCGGCTTCAAGTTCTTTTGGCCAAATCTCCTTGATTTTTGGTAAAATTATGGGAATTTGGAGCCCTAAAACTGGAAATTTGAAGATCCACAACGAAATGGGCTTAAGTTTTTATTAATTCAAACTGTCGGCTCCAAGTTCCTTATTTACAGCTGTAAATAAATAATTTTTGGCACGAAGTTTCTGCTTCAAATTTTATTGGCTTAAAGTTATATAAATATTTCATAAAAATTATAAAGTATCTTCATGTAAATAAGGGTAATGTCTATCTTTCTGTCTGTGTGTTCCCTTACTCCTCCCCAACCATTCAACGGATCAAACTGAATGAGGTATCATTAAAAATCTTATATCCTGGAGAATGACTTAGTGGGGTTGAGATTTCGAAAAATTTTACATGGACATTTTTATTTTGGACAACGCATTTTCACCAAAAGGAATTTTGGAAGTTGAAAAATTTTTGTGTCTAATTGGGCTTAAACTTATTGGTAAGAATTATTGATTAATGGAGAGCCACAATATTATGTGTTTTTTGGAGAAAGATTAACATGTACATCTTTTTTCCTGGACAACATTTTTTCACTAAAGAGCGGATCGACCCTCCTCCCCAACCGCAAAAAGCAGTAGACTAAATGAGATATCATTGGAACGCTTATTTTTGAGGAAAAATCATAAGAGGGTTACATTTTTAAGAAAAAATTACATGGACACCTATACTGGACAACGCATTTCCGTCAAAAAGGGAAAGATCCATCTTCCCGCCGCAGAACGGATTAGACTAATTCAGATATCATTATAAAGCTTAAAGTCTGAAATTTGTCATAAAGGGATTGAATGTTAAAAAAAATAACATGAAAATTTTTATGCTGGACAAGGCATTTTTACCCGAAAAAAGACCCTATGGATTTTCGAAATTTAAAATTTTAATATCTCTGAGTTGAGTTAAACTTATTGCTAATAGTTATTGGTCAATAAAAAGCAGAATATCATTTTTTAGAAAGATCGTCATGAGCATATTTATGCTGGACAACACATTTTTACTGAAAAGACGACTGACCCACATCTCTAACCACAAAACGAATTGTGCTAAATGACGTAAAATAAAGGGAAAATTATTGTCAGCCGTATAGCCGACACGAGCTACAAAAGATGAATTCTATCAGGGTAAACTTGTAAGGGTAGTCGAGTAACCGCACTCGTTCTTCAAGAAAATATCACGCGCAGGGGTAACACGTGATGCAATTAAATAATTATTGGTTAAAATTACCACAAAGATTTATTTATAGTTTTCGCGTTTATTGTTTATTGCTTTTTGGCGGAAAACGGTCCGCCCTTAATATCAGCCTGAAAGACATTGGCTTTTGTATTTAAAATAAGTTTATTTATTTTCCTTTCATTTTTATTTATTTATTTTGCTACAATCGTGAAACGTTCATGCAACCTACAATGTATGTCATACTTCCGTCATACCTAATTTTTGCGCGAGTGGTGCCCAGTGAGCGAGCAAATTGAAATAATTAAAGCTGTACGGTAGCAATATGCAGATTTTTGTCACGGATACAGTGCATAGGATATTTCATCTTTCAAAAATTTGCATATTGCTACCGTACAGCTTTAACCATTTCAATTTGTTTGCTCACTGGGCACTATTCGCGCACAAAAAATTACGTATGACGGAAGTAATGCCTAGGTCATGCGAAGACTTTACCGCGGTAAGGTTTACGTACGACATTTGTCATACCAAAATACTACCACCGTGAGACAAAGGTTTTACCTTTGTCGTACAGAGGTTTCACGGTTGTAGCGGGGGAAAGGCCTTCACGGGAACGGGTTAAAGTAGCTTCAACTTTTGCGAACGAAAAATTAATTGCAACATGTATTTTTAGTATTTGTTAGTTTTTTTAAAAAAATTCATACGGATTTTTTTATATTTTCAGAAACGCGTTTCAGAAACGCGCACATAACTTTAGAAAACGCGCCGAATTTTCTTTTCGAGACTCGGGACATACTTTAACATAGTAATTAATTGATTTTTGTATTTTTGCGAGCGGAGCTTAGAATTAATGGGGATGTCTCTATAATACAAAAATAAAAAAATATGTAAACATAATTTTCAGACAGCGAAAGCCTCAATCGAATTTTTTTGAGGTGTTATGTTTCTTTCTTTTAATAAAAATTGCGACTTTCTTAGCACTCATTTTTCTTGTAGTAAAAATTGCGACTTTCTTAGCACTCAATACTGCTTTTTTTCTCACTGCAATTATTTTTACAGAGCAAAAAAAAAGACAAATTGTGCATGTGGGACATTGATAGCAAAATTTTTTTCACTCAGAGTCGGAAATTTTCTTGTATTGTATTTTTGATAATATTTATTTACCTTTTATTTTTAGATTATTTTTGTAGTGCAGTACCTAAGGGGCAAACCTGACGTGGCTGGTTTATTTTTGTTAACGTAATAAAAATAGGGAACCATGAAGTAATCAATCACAATAAAGTAATTTAGTGCCAGTTATATTAACCACTCAAAATTCGGAAAAATTAAAGGTTGGATTCAAATACCTTGAAATAAGTGGCGGTAAGTTACTTTGATTAATTAGTTACTTCATGGCAAAAACAGGCAAGTTGGTGCGAACCGTGTGTGTGTGTGTGTGTGTGTGTGTGTGTGTGTGTGTGTGTGTGTGTGTGTGTGTGTGTGTGTGTGTGTGTGTGTGTGTGTGTGTGTAGGGTTGTTAAACTCTGATTTAGGAGGGGGGGGGGTTAAAATCTGAGCGACGCATTTTGATTTTATCGTGTTTTTCTGGATTGCATTGTACACGTCATATTGTTTTCAAATAAAAAAATAGCTAAAAACTCTAAACTAAGGTCAAATAGCACTTTTTATTGCATTTTTAAAGGGTTTTTTCTTAAACACTTAAGGCTGGTTCATACTTATGACCAAACGTCCTTTGGACAAAGTCCAAAGGACAATTTTAGAAAAGCCAAAACGTCCTTTGGACAAAGTATGAATGCTACTTAGAATTTGTCCTTTGGACAAAGTCCAAAGGACAAAATCCAAAGGGAAATGTCCAAAGGACAAAAAGTATGAACACGTTGTCCTTTGGATTTTGTCCTTTGGACAAAGTTCAAAGGACGTTTTTACGCTGTATTTGTCCTTTGAACAAAGAAAGTCTAAAGGACTTTTGTCCAAAAGACGTTTTGTCCTTTGTCCAAAGGACGTTTTGTCATAAGTATGAACCAGCCTTTAATTGCTGCATTCTGAGTGGTTATTATAAGTAGCGTTAAATTGCTTTGACTTTATTGGTTACCACATGCGGGCCTTTTTTATTCTCAGAACAAATAAACCAGCCAAGTAACGTGTGCCTTTATCACTACCGGACTTGTGGCGTAGTGGCAGATCTTACGTCTTGCATACTAAAGGTCCCTGGATCGAGTCCCGACTGAGACACGCTGCATTGTGATAATATTCTTTGTTAATATTGTTATATGTAGTATTTGGTTGCGGAATTAGTGCTGAGTAACATCGGCCTTGCGTATCCTGCTTTATGCAAAATAAATAAGTTTTTTCTAATTTAGTCTTTTCTAGTTATAGCAAAAATATATAATAAAGGAAAAATGAGACACTTACAACAAACTGCTTGTAAAAAACGGTCCCATTTAAATAGGACCTTTGGATTTTGGTCCCATTTAAATGGGATCCCATTTAAATGGGACCTTTTTTACAAGCAGTTTGTTCTAAGTGTCTCATTTTTCGTTTATTATAATTATATTTTTGGTTATAGGCAACTTCCGAAAAAAAAAACGGAAACACATGCTGAAGTTTTGTATTCAATTCACACTGCCATGGTGTCGTTTTATCTCTGCAGCTTGACGCTAAAAATTCCACACGCAAAATCAGGTTTATGAATGCTCCGTTATCATATTTACGGCATTTTATGGGGTACTTTCTGCGTTGACATGTTGCGAAGGTTTGTGTGGTTGGTGATTTTTTTTTTTTGTTTTTTTTTTTTTTTTTTTTTTTTTGGTTTTTTTTTTTTTTTTTTTTTTCTTTTTTTTTTTTTTCTTTTTTTTTTGTTTTTTTTTTTTTTTTTTGTTTTTTTTTTTTTTTTGTTTTTTATGAATAAAAAAATTAAAAGAGAGCTATTTATTAAGCTAACTTTTATCCAAAATTTGTATTTTTGTCGCTAAAAACTGTATTGCCAGCTGCACTGTGGAAAATAGCCAAGTCTGGGTCTAGCGTCTGAGATAGTTTTGTTCCACGATGGGATTTTAATGCTATCTAAGGTAATAAAAATTAATAAATGAATACTTTATACAGACCTGTGCACGGTCTGGAAATGCCCCCCTCCCGTTTTATTGCCCTCCCGCCAAAAAATGAAAAAGTACCCTAAAATTATGACGCCGTTTTTGACCTGATGACGCCATCATCGCGAATTTTTTGCAGTTTTTAGCCTATTTCAATGTATTTTAAGCCATTTTAGACCTATTTTTACCTTATTTTCGCTTTTTTTTTGTCCTTTTTTCTCTTTTCCCTTCTTTTTTTCTCTTTTTTTTTCTTTCCCCCCTGCTTGCCCCCCCCCCCTGTTTCAAAAAAGTTGCCCCCCGTGCCCGGGCCGCCCACTTTGGAATTGCCCCCCCTCCCGTTTTAACCCCGGGGGGGGGGCAGTGCACAGGTCTGTGTATAACGCAGAAGGTTTAAATATTAAGAAAGTGACGAATAAGTGTGTTTTAGGAAGGGTGTGGGTGTAATTTTTAACAGTAATCTTCGTTGAATTCAGTGCAAAGGTGATTCTTTTCTATAGTTTATTATTTACAACCAAACAAATTAAATATAACTTTATACAATTATTGAATTATCAACCGACCATCAATGAGTTTATTTAATACTTCAACAAATTAAATAAATAATTTAAAGGATTAAAGTGCGGAGCTTAAAATGCTAAAAATATTAATACAACCATTTTAAGAACATTAGCGGCTTTATCTAATAGACTAAATCCATACAAAAATTTTTTTTTGGATAGCCTAAAAAACTTACATATTAGGATCCCAGGCTATCTAAAAATACTTTGTTAAAACGACAGTCAAAAGTTGTAAAAATACACAGAATCTTTTCAATATTGTTGTAATTCTACAGTTTCAGAGAAAAATGCGTTTGACCTATTTATTTCTTACTAATTTAGATTTCGCGGCAGGACCGCGGATCCAAAACTTACTAGGTAAAGGTAAGACTATACCAATGAATACAAGAATAAAATATCAATCTTTTCGCTCGCACCCTTGGGCTATTAGCCCAACGGGTTTTTTTAACTTCGGTGTCACATCTTAATCATGGATTTTAATACACATAAACCTCCAGTCAAAAAAATACTACCACTTTAAAAACAAAATAATCATTGCATAAATAAATTTACAATAGAAAAGCTGCAGATAATATGTTACACATAATAATTATTATAACTGTGAGTAGTTAATTACATAACACAAAAAACTGTCAAACAGAAAAATATTTAAATTTTGAAAAATGTGTTTAATAAAATCAATGATTAAGAAAATAGCACAAAATTATTTTTTAAAATAATAAATTATTTTTTAAAATAATAAAAACATATTAATTTGTGGAGGAGATGAATTTAATTTGTTTTCAATTAAAATGAAAGGCACAATATTTAAAGGTTAATAATTTTAAAACACAAAAACTTGAAACCCATACCAAACGCCTAATTATAATTTTCTAAATGTGACCACGAAACCCCAAACATAAAAATCAAAAATTTTAAAACATTAAATAATTCTAGTCATGGCCTGAATAATAATAATACCATAGTTTCGAATTTCGAGATAATTAATGTTTGTTGTTTTATTTTTATAATATCACAATGGTCATTGCAAAGCAGTTAAATGAAATAGTAGAAAGCAGTTATAAAATGAAATAGTCGCAAAAAGTGTGCACCTCATGCTCATAATTTACCTAGGTAAGTAACATAAAACACATGATTATTATATTATGAAAAAATAGTTTTGATAAAAGTTGAGAAGTGGGCAGCCAATAACAAAGCATCTGCATAAATGGACCGCTTAATTTAAACAGTACACGAGTACAATACAGTTCTTCAACTTTCGAACAATAAACATATTAGTTTAATATAGTCGAGAACTTTGTAAAATTTAGCTATTGCATTCTTTTGGTTTTTTATTAAATAAAACATACGAGAACTACCTATCTTGCCGCACTTCAGTAGTACCACTAAGATTGAAATGACTACAGAGTAAAGACTGAAAGCATATCACGTACGTATTCAATAATATTAAACATCATACAAATCGGCAAAAATAGTTTCATTTAATAATTAAAATAAGTAAACAATACTAAGGCCACAAGAAAAATTGTCAATTATTTAAAAACGAAATTTCACAAGAAATAATTATTATGTGACAACTTTGATTATTGCATAAATGAATTTTATCATACTGGTGGGCATTATTTTTTTTGTAAATTACGTAAAATCAATAAAAACCAGACCGGTGCTCTGCTTCCCGGGGTTTCGGGGGGCAGAGCACCGGTTTGGGGGGCAAAACGGGAGGCAAATCCTCCAATAAAGCGGGGAAGGTGCATTTCCAGACCGTGCACAGGTCTGCAATACTATTCTTTAAACGAAGGAGCCCCATGGTATTAAATAATTTTCAGGTGAGCAGCTAGGATTAAACACCAATAAATAAGTCAAACCATTATTATAACTTAGACAGGACGGACATTAAACTTAGTTTTATGTTACCACCTAGGAAATAATAATTACCACAACACTGTTTTTGGGCAAATTTTCTACGCTAAAGCGCTACTCTCCAGGAGTGTATAAATAAAAAAAACACCAAAGTACTGCAATTTATATAAATTATAAAAAATAAAAATAAATCCATTTTTATGTTGAAACATTTGAACTTAGTAAGCATGATCCCCGAAACGTCAGGGTACTAAATGGCGCTTTCAAATCTAATGGGATTCGTCGAGGGGGTGGCTGAACTCGAATAAAGCTAACCAATTTAAAATAGACGTGAGAGGGAAAGAGTTTTGTTGCCAGTTTCTTTGTTTGCAAACGTTTTAAAATCACGTTACACGTATAAAAGTTTTAAAAGCGTTTATAATAAAAAAATGAAGTTGGTATATAGTTATTTTTTCGAAAATCTTGCTTTTATGAAAAAAATCGTATAGTGTGTTGACGACAAAGTTATACCTGGTCATTGGCTCTTATATTTTATCGTCAAGACTGTTTTCGTTCCTATGGGTCTTTTTGAGTTTTAAAACTATTGTTAGTTTCTTGTACTAAAATCACCCATGAGTGGATAAAAAACAAAAAAATTAATCAGTCTTTTGTTCCTAATTAATTTTACGATAATTGTTTCGAATGTCGTTAAGATGGCCTGTCCAAATGCCAACCAAAATTGTTATAAAAAATAATTATATATTCATCTAATGTGTTTAACTCAGTTAAGATAAGTATTCCTGTAAAATCAAAATATTGAATCCATAGGTAAAAAAATGGTTAATTGTACCCAATCGACGAAGTAAGTTTTACACGATGTCCTCCTAATTCCCAGTCCATTTAGTACTGATTCAGTTCAAATTCTTAGTTCATTTTGTCCGCCCGTCCAATATCATAATCACCAATATTCTAAGGTCTCACTAGAAGCATGGTGATGACGCCCAGAACGTAGGCGGCCACCAGTTTCTGCGGCACGCTGAGGTACAGATAGGAGGGCACCGGTAGGGCGGAGGATTTGTCACCCTGCGTGGGCATACTCAGCGCCGCTATGCACACGGCAGCCAACAGGAGAACCAGAGCGCTCGGACCTCCGGGAACGGCGTGCGGGTTCTGACCACCCCTGCCTAAAACTATGGCATGTAAACATAGGTGAGAAAGTGGGGGGGGGCAGGATGGGTTCTCCCCTCCCCTAGCCTCGAAATTTTGAAACCACCCCTAGACGAAAACCTAAGGGCCCCCCTCCCCCCAAATTCCGACATTTCCCCCTTTTCCCCCCCCCCCCCGGGGGGGGGGCGTGGGGGGCCCCCACCTCCCCTGCCAATTTTGGGACCCCCCTCCTCAGCCAATTTCATTTTTACCCCTGACCCCCCTCTAGAATTTGAAATCTGACCCCCCTCCCCCTCGGGAAAATTTTAGGCACTTTTTTTATACTAAATTTTCTTCCAAAAACGTAAATTTTTAACAAATATTCATGTTTTTACACCTTTTTTACACCAGAATATCCCTTTTTATTCCATAAAATGTAGTATTATCCTATAAAAAGAACAATAATTTAAAGTTATTGTGGTTTAAAACTGTTTTACTTTGGGCACCGGACCCCACCTGACCCTCCTCTAGATTTCAAAATTTCGCAGCCCAGGTCGACCCCCCTAAAAAGCTAGAGGGGTACGGACCCCCTCCTAAAATTCAAAATTCAATTTACCCCGGGTAGCCACCCCCTCCCTAGCTTCTCGCACCATTCTCACCTATGCAGGTAAACAATCAAAGGTAATGGAAAAAAATTTAAGTGAGCACTTGCATAAAGTGCAAAAGTTATTGCCTTTTAAACTAATTCTTAGATCGGACATTTTTAAAATGGGGGATGGGCTAGTAGAAAAATTTTTATCATTTCTAGTTTTTTTACTACTGTGACTGCTTTAATTTTAAATAAAAAAATCTTTTAATTTTTGTAAACACCTTTTTTTGTCTTCAAATTGTTTGGATCTCACGTATAATTTTCCTAGCAAGTAATAAATAAATGTTTATAGAAGGGAAAAACAAAACAAACTTTAAAAAAAATCAAGACAATAATGGAAGTTTAAACACAAAAATTCTCACTGGGAAAAAGTTTAACATATTATATCTCGCCAAGCCAACTTTTTCTTTCATAAAAACCTCATATTATTTTTTAAAATAACCTGTTGATATGACTTTTTTTTAAATAAATAAGAATTTTTAACATGGTAAATTTAGAATTCCATAAGCGAGAAAAATTTAGTTATTAAAAAAATGATTCTAATAATCCTATTAAAAATGATCTTAATGATCCTATTGAAAAAAATGATCATAATGATCCTAATTTATTCCATAAGTTAGTTTTTGGGCATCTCACCTGGCAGTCTTCCCTCGGAGAAGGCGTACTGACGTGCTGATGGGGTTTCTATCCGGACACTGGGGGATATTCCGGATTCCCGGATTCCCAGAAAACTGGGAGCGTCCGGATCCCCGCTGGGTTCCGTCGGTGGGGTCTGCAACAACACAGCCGGAACCTCTTTCCAACCGCAAACCTATTTCATATTGATTTATTTATTATATTCTCTAAAAAATATGTGGACTGAAAGATAAGTTTAAGCGAGCTATAATTTGGATCGGCTTACCGGAACTTTTACTGCTGCATAAATTTCAACAATATTTTATATTATACATTAATAATATAGCTTTTTTAAAGTTAAGTCTAAAAATTGTCCAACAAAAATTAAATACAAATTCTTTTTTACGTTTTACCCGTTCCCATGGAACAGATAAAAGCATTTTTAAGTAAGGCGTGGAGCGTGTAAGACGGTCAAGAAGACCAATCCTGAAGGAAGCATTGGTTGTTGGCAAACTATAAGAGTAAAAATGTGTTTAGTGGATTCGAAATTCACTTCAAACCCTAATGGTAATACTTTTGTCTTTCACTGAATAAATATGCCTTATCAAAATAATGTATATTTTTATGGTTTGAGTTAAATCTTTTCGTAAAAATATAAATCTTTAAATAAGTTCAATATTTACCTCTCGGTGGCCTTGCTCCTGAACTTGTACCCGGAATTTGTCCGTTTTTCCGACAGCAGATCGCCCTATCGATTGATGGCGTATCACTACGTCTAAAAAATTCGAATTTTAAAGAACACGTTGCTAACATAAAGTATACGCGTCAGAGCGAAATTCTACGTCAGTGGCGTCGGTTTTTCACAAAAACAAATTTCAAGTTCAACTTGTAAAAATGTTTGTAGCAAAAGCCTAAAAACAATAAATTAGGTACAATCATAAATTTTCAACTACAGGTGAGGTGATAATTTTTTAGTTTATATCAAAAAAACGTGCGGTTTATTTTGCCAGGCGATTTTATAATTTATTTTTACAAAAATTAAAACTAAATTCCTATTAAACGTTGAAACATGAAAAATATAATACCTATGCAACATCGTGAACTGAGCACCCCTTCTGGGTCGACAACTTTATATTTTCGTGGTGCTGTGCATAAAACTAAAACAAATAATAAATCCATTTAATTAAAAAACCAAGTTCACAACTAAAAAGGCATTTGCCTATTTTGAATGTAACTATTAGTTTATTAGTAAGATTAAAGTAGATACAGTCAAGGGCATAGGCAGCAGAGGCTGTACGGGTGGCAACCCCTCCCCCCTTTGGGCCGGTGGAATTAAAAATTGGGGGGTTCACTCACAGGGAAGATTCTCGCGCTTCGCTCCGCTCAACGCTCGACACTTATTTACCTTTTTTATAGCTTTTAGGTGATATTTTTGATAAATATCAATGACAATAGTTTTGAAAATTTTTTTGCGCTGTCGCGCGACTTTTAATGTTATACATGTTTAAAGCTAAAGTTTTTTGCATTTAATTAAAACGCACCCAAAATTAAAGTGAAAATAATGACTTCGCGCGAAGCGCGAAAATTTTTACACCCTTTTATTGTCTTTTTAACGGTATTTTGAAAATTTGTAGTACAACCCCACCCAACCCCTTTCCCTCTTTCAAAAAATTTGTATGGAGTACAAAGTACAACCCCCCTTTCCAAAATCCTGGCTACGCCCCTGGGTACAGTGCAGATATTTTTATCTTAAAAACCTTTATTGCATTGGTTTTGTATTAATCGAGTTCCAAAAAGAAAAACTATTTGCTTTTCTTAGACCCGTTTTGTGAATTTTTTTTATAGTATTTTGTATTATAAAAAAGATTTAACAAAGCAAAAAACGTTTAAAAAAAATTCATAGCCACTTACCACTGTAGGCCAGGGGGAATTCGTATGGGTTGTATAGGGTGAGGACCTGTTTGTGAGAGGCGGCGTCAGAAACGTAGAAGGCCAAAGAGGACGGGAACAGGAAAACGGGCAGCTGGCTGGGGCCTTGAAGCGAGCTCGGACCAGCTGCAGACATTCATCACCCACGTCCGTCACGAAGACTCGCACTGAAATCAATATGAACAGCTGAAATTATTCTTATTTTGACGACTTGCATGGGCGGAAATGGGATTTAAGATTAGTTTTATTCAATCAGTTTTGGAATCAATACACACCCACGAACTCAAAAAACAAAAACAAAAAACATAATTACAGACCTGTGCACTGCCTCCCTCCTCCCAGTGTTTTATTGAAGGGGCGGGCAATTACAAAAAGGGAGGCTAAGGGGAAGCAATAAAACGTAAGGGAGCAAGTAGGTAAGAAAGAAAAAAAACAGAAAAAAAGAAAAAAACACCAAAATTTAATCAAAAATAGGTCTAAAAATGGCTTAAAATGCGTTAAAATGGCTAAAAATTGCTAAAATATCGCGAATTCGAATATAGGCATAAATGAACACGGTCACCGAAGCTAGGCTGGGGTGTTTACCCCGGGTAAATGACATTTCAAAATCTAGGTGTCCTTGGCTTTCATGGGATGTGGGTCCGGTGTGGGGGGGGGGTTAAACCCCAAATTTGGGGGGAAGGGGTTAAAATCCGAGAAACGCAAAATACCCATATCGTTTTTTTTTCTGGAGTGCATTTTACCCATATCGTTTTTCGATTTTGAAAGAAAAAAAGGGAAAAAAACGCTAATTTTTGACCAAAAAGCCCTTTTTATTTCATTTTTGAGCTTTTTATTACTTAAAACATTCATTTTGACCTCAAAACTTACGTTTGGAGGCAGTTAAAAGTCATTTTAAAGACATTTTTTTCTTCATTTTTCCAAAAATGGAAAGGGGGGTTAACCTTTCCCCCCTACTTCTGAGTGGGGGGTTCTGTTCTACCCCCTTTCTCAAAATTTGGGAGGTTATCCCCCCAAACCCCCCCCCGTGCCCATGTATGGTCCTAGGAGGGGGGGGGTCCATAGGTGAGAACGGTCGGGGAAGCTAGGGGGAGAGTGGTTACCCGGGGTAAATCGAATTTTGAATTCTAGGAGAGGGGTCCCAGGGAGGTCCGGACCCCCCCTATTTTTTTAGAAGGGGCCGACCCGGGGTGAGAAATTTTGAAATCTATAGGGAGGTCAGGTGGGGTCCGGTTTTCAAAGCAAAACAGTTTAAACCATAATAACTTTAATAATTGTTCTTTTTATACGATAATACTACATTTTATTGAATAAAAAGCGATATTCTGGTATAAAAAGTGTGTAAAAGCATGAATTCGGAAATTCGGAAATTTGGGGGGATGGGGGGCCCTAGATTTTCGACTAGGGGGTCCCAAAATTTCGAGGCTAGGGGGGTGGACCCTACCCTGCCCCACCCCCCTTTCTTACCTATGGGGGGGTCGATCCCCCCTAGCTTGCTAGGGGGGTTGTTGTTGCATTACCTGAAACTTATCTCCCCTATGCAGATTATACGCAGGCAGGCAGGCGCTGAGACAAGCTAGGAGGGGCAAAAAAATTTCACCCCCATGGTTGAGACTCTTCGTCCAACATTAATAACAATGTTGGCAACCTTTACCGCTAGAGTGTTCACTGCGCGCAGTGTTCACCTTAGGGTGGGTCGACCCGGGGTGGAAGATTTTGAAACCTAGAGGGTGGTCAGGTGGGGTCCAATGTTCGAAGCAAAATAGTTTTAAACTATTAAAAGTTTAATAATAGTTTTTTTATAAGGATAATACATTAAACATTTTATTGAATAAAAAGCGATATTCTGATATAAAAATGGTGTAAAAACCTGAATTTGTGTTAAAAATTAATTCGTTTTTGAAAACAAAAGTATAAAAAAGTACTCTTCCCGAGAAAAAATTTCCGAGAGGGGAGTGGGGAAGGGTCAAATTTCAAAATCTAGAGGGGTCAGGGGTTAGGGGAAGGGGGGCTGGGATTTTTTTCTGGGGGTGCCCCCAAAATTTCGAGGATAGGGGGGATGGGCATAGATGAACAAGAGGGGGGGGCGTAGGCTGGGGTCCACCCCATACATGGGCACGGGGGATTGGGGGGGGTTAACCCCCCAAATTCTGAGAAGGGGGTTTAACCCCCCCCCACTCAGAAGTGGGGGGGAGAAAAGGTTAACCCCCCCAATTTTGGAAAAATGAAGAAAAAAAGTCTTTAAAATGACTTCTAACTGCCTCTATTAAGTTTTGAGGTCAAAATAAATGTTTTAAGCAATAAAAAGCTCAAAAATGCAATAAAAAGGGCTTTTTGACCTAAAATTAGCGTTTTTTACCTATTTTTCCTTCAAAATCGAAAAACGATATGGGTAAAATGCACTCCAGAAAAAAAACGATATGGGTATTTTGCGTTTCTCGGATTTTAACCCCCCTAATTTGGGGTTTAACCCCCCCACTCCGGACCAACTTGCCCATGTATGGTCCACCCCCTCCTAGCGTCGAAATTTTGGGGCCCTCCTAGAAAAAAATGCAGGGGCCAACCTCCCCCAAATTTTCAAATTTTTTACCCCTGACCCCCCTCTAGATTTTGAAATCTGACCCCCTCCCTTCTCGAGAAAAATTTAAGTACTTTTTTATACTAAATTTTATTGCAAAAACGTGAATTTTTAACACAAATTAATGTTTTTACACCCTTTTCATACCTAAATATTGCTTTTTATTCAATAAAATGTAGTATTACCTTATAAAAAAACTATTATTAAATACTTAATGGTTTAAAAGTATTTTGTTTCGGAAATCGGACCCCACCTGACCCCCCTCTAGGTTTTGAAATCTTCCACCCCGGGTCGACCCCCCCTAGAAAGCTAGGGGGGGGGGTTCGACCCCCCTCCTAAATTTTAAAATTATTTTAAAATTTCATTTACCCCGGGTAAACACCCCCCTAGCTTTTTGACCGTGTTCATCTATGGGGGTGGACCCCAGCCTACGCCCTTTGTTCATCATGAATACAGGCCAAAAATGGCGCATTAGTTTTTTTTAGTAGTTTTTCATTTTCGAGGGGAGATGAGCATTAAAACTAGTAGAGGCAAAGCAACCACTAATATAGCGGGAGGGGGGCATAAATGAACAAGGGGGGCGGTAGGGTGGGGTCCACCCCTCCTAGCCTCGAAATTTTGGGGCCCCCCCCCTTACCCCAAATTTTCGAATTTTTTACCCCTGACACCCCTCTAGATTTTGAAATCTGACCCCCCTTCCCCTATCGAGAAAATTTTAAGTACTTTTTTTATTCTAAATTTTCGTCCAAAAACGTGAATTTTCAACACAAATTCATGTTTTTACACCTTTTTATACCTAAATATCACTTTTTATTCAATAAAATGTAGTATTATCTTATAAAAAAACTATTATTAAACATTTAATGGTTTAAAAGTATTTTGTTTCGGAAATTGGACCCCACCTGACCGACCCCCTTCTAGGTTTTAAAATTTTCCACCCCGGGTCGATCCTCCCCCCTATAAAGCTAGGGGGGGTTCTTCGAACCCTTCTAGAACCCCCTCCTAGATTTTGAAATGTCATTTACCCGGGGTAAACATCCCCCCTAGCTTATTGACCGTGTTCATCTATGGTTATGATAACCCCCTGACCACCTACGCTGGGACCAAAGATTTTTAGGTTGTGTAGCGGTGAAGGCAATTTCAAAATTAGGGGTATGTATAACCGCCTTGCCGACCAATGGCTTCGCCGATTTATTTTATCGACATAATTTTGAAGTAAATTATTTTTATATGTAATAATACAGCAAATCAATGCAAAAAAATTTTAAGAAACAGACCCCTTTTCCCAGTCCCGCGCCACCTCATGTCCTCATCCCCTTACTCTTTATGAGCGGCGGCATCCTCAATCATTGTTTTAATTCTTTTCCAACTTAGAAAATGAATTGGGTCGAATTCGCTCCGCACAATTCGCTCCGGGCCCAATTCGCTCCGAACCCACTTCGCTCCGAACAAATTTTAGTAGCAAATGGCGAAGAAAATGTCATTTCTCCAACTATTATAATATATTGCTTCCAAATTGCTATATCCACCTATTGCTTCCAAATAACGCGTGTTGCTTTTTTATTCGATTAAGTGCAAACTTTTAAATTTGTTAGTTAAACTACTTGAAATAATTTAAACAGTCGTAGTTGCAAAACTCTTTTAATTCAACAACCTTTTTTTACTATTTAACCCCTTTTTTAAAAAGGAGCGGCTTTAACCAATTATATTGTAATAATGAAACGCAAAGGTGTATTAAAGTTTTATTCTGTGATTACAGTATTATGCCACCAAAAACAAGCGATCGCACAAGGAAGATCTGTAACAAAACCTATCAATCGATAACAAGCACAAAAATCATCGATAATTCAAAAAAATCGATAAAAATGCAAAGATCGATTAATCCACCTTACTTGTAAACAAGAAATCTATTAACCTTGGCAGTTTTATGCATTTAAAGTTAAAAATATTTACAATGTGAACTACAAAATATTTTTTTATCATGGTATACTTACCTACTGTCTTGGTTTGAAACATTTTTTTTAAAAAAATGTATCATTACAATGAATTTCTTGTTTACAACCCAGCAAACACCAATATTACACGCAACAGAATGGAAATACAGTATTGCGCATAGAAAAAATTACCTAATATCGGTGCCTATCACGCGCAACCCCGCCAACGTATTTGCTTTTTAAAAAAGTAACTTAGACCCTCAAAAGGACCTAAAACAGCGAGGTGCCCTATAACGGGCAGTACCCTGCAAAAATAGCGTGTTTTTATAACTTTGCGTTGTTAAGGCAAAATAAATAAATAGTTTATAACGGTGGAGGGGTGCCACGTCAGCTTTACGCGATACAACAGCCTTGCACGGACGCGCGTCTCTGCGCGGCGTTGCGTATCGCGCGGCGCGAATAGCGAACCGCGCGTCGCCTATCGCGCGTGAACGCGAACCGGCGCGATCGGTTATTGGTGACAAACAAAAAAAATTCACACACAACACTACATATACGTACAACAGCAAATGCAGACCGCTTCGACATTCGGGTTTCACACAAGGTCATCGTCAGTGAAAGTTTTATTTTTTAGCCAATTTTTCCAAAGGAAAGTTTTCTTATTTTTAGAAATAATTTTGGTTGAGTATATTTCCAAATATGTTATTTGTCTACCAATCAATTTTTTAAATATTTAAATACGGTCAACATGTACAAAGAAAGGAAACTAACACCATTTTTACCTTACCACTAAACTGCTGCGGGCCACAGCAAAAAATCTTCTAATGAAATTCACAATGTCAAAAGTGTTGTATTTCAAAAAAATTTTACTATTAGCTTAATGTTTATTCAGAACCAATGCTTTTGGAAATTTTTTCTACAGAGAAATCAATAGTTTCCTTAAAAGAAAGAATAATAAGCTAATTTTGTATTTTTAATGAAATACTAAAGCAAAAGGCGATCTTCGACGGCAATGTAACACTTTGCTGTGAATTTTAAAGCGAAATTAAATCGTTAGGAGAAAAAGTGTCATAATAGGTGGGTACCGTCGACAACTAAATAATAAACACATGACCGTAGCTATGAAAGTAACCGGACAAGGTAAACGGTTTTTTTTGTTATTTACCTTTTTTGAAAACGAATTTTTTTTCATCATTTTTACCAAACATATGATGAAAAGTAATGTAATTTGCTCCCTTTAGATCCGGCTACTGTCACCGTTTATTTAATACTTGAATATTTAGCACAGAATAAAAACAAGCGTACTAACACACAAACAGACGAATAAAATTAACAATTGAACGAAATTCGGTACTGATAAAGAAAATGCGCGTCGCTTTGAGTTCCGCGTAGCGTTGTGTACTGTCCTTTGTAACTGTTCGCAGGCGCGTAGATTTGCACACACCCTGGGGAGAAAAATTTGCATACACAGCAGTACAGTACCTTGATATAACAAAATAATGACAATCAATGTTAAGACTTTAAGCACCGTCCCAACCACAGCCGACCCGTATAATTATATTGTACGTAAACAAGGAATATTTCTGATTTTTTACCCTAAGGGGTAATGACACAAATATCTATCTATTCGCCATGATCATAAGTGCAGATAGGTATAAGCTTATACAGATACTGTATAAGCTTAATATTTATTTACTTTTTTAGGTATTGAACGACATCACAAACATTAAAAGTTGTTTCAAAATCCTCTGATTCGTAATTATTTTTGTACTAAACACATTAACAATCATAAAATACACATTTTACGTCATAGATCCTATAAACTAAGATAGGAGCAATGGACAGATTCTAAAATGATAAAGGGCTTGGTTGGTTGATCTTAAAAAATACATTCTAAAATAATTTGACCATCTGTAACAACCATACAAGAAATATTATCCTTGAAGAAAGAAAGTATGCATTTCGATTTGAATATGCTTTAAATTTCCCCATCTGGACAAATGATACCAAATAAACTATAGTCGGTACAAGAATGATAAGAACGAAAAAATTATTAGTAAGCCAACGTATATATCGGTTGATTTTGTTAAAATTATATATTAAAACTTTGTTTTGTATTGACTTTATAGACTGATATAAAAGTCATATAAATCATTCGTATTCTGTTCAAAACATTCTTACTTGAATTTTTTTCAGTTCACATCTTTTTGTACTAACTAATGGAATAACAATAATAATCAAAAAAAGCTTTCACACATTTTAGTCGGACTTTATTTTTAACTTAAATAAGTTTTTGTTTTGTTTTAACACAATACCGTTTATAACGTGTTGAAGATAATAAAAAATGAGTTCTAATTCAATTAAAATTAGGAAATTATTTTTATAGGTAATAAAAAGCCCACAATACGAAGTAATCTTGTTTATTATTATTATTCCAATAGGGATTATATAAAAATAAACGTTTACTTTTCACTAACAAAAATGCTGCACAAGGCTTAAAGAAAAATAACAATGACCGTTTGTGGCGGGCATACTACAAGAACACTAATACTGCTTCATAGGTTTGCTTTTTTGTGTATTTATTACAAATAAGTGTTAGTATATTTACCTTTACTTTTAACACATAACAATAGCCCACCTACCACTGACTACAATATAATATATTTACACAATGTATCTCACGACACATTGTTTTGGCGTTGCGACTCTCTGTATATTAATTATCACTGCTATATATATATGCCTAATAACAAATTAATATTTTAACTCGTAAATAAAACAAAAACCAATATGCTAAAATAAATCAAAAACTAGCATAAGGCTTGAAGTATAACAAAAACAGACTGTAAAGCTTAAATCACAGAGATAAAATTAAACCAAATAATAAACTCATTTATTAGTATTTCTTAATAACTAGCATTAAACAACAGTGGCTGATAATGCACAAAAGTATTTGTGTTTTAACTTTTATAGCAACCGAAATTCAAAAAAGCCTCTGAATTGTCTTAGTTTTCGCTACCTATGCAGTTTCTTTGAGTTTTGTTCGGCTTTTTATTGAATTTCAATTTGATAATAAAATATCAAGCATTTTAACTTTAATAATAAACCAATGAATCAAAATAAGATTAGCAGCAACAACAAAAAGGTGAATATAACAGACGAGAGCAACAACAAGTCAGATCCTTTTTTAAAACAGACCGCTTAACTGCAAAACAAGAGCAGCTTATACTGTATCAGTATTCCTGCCTGGGTCAATAATAGAGTAAATAATATTACTCCAATTAATTGTTACATAAAAAACATGCTATGTTACTGATAGCTAAACTGGTAATTAGTTGGCAGCATAGGTAGGCAGGGAAAAGGAATTGGGAGATAATGCTTTAAGTTTTCACATATCATAAGATTTTCAAAAACTCAAAATCTTTTTATCTAAGTTTTGGCCTTAAATAAGAAAACCCATCTAAATGTCTGGTAGTTTTTTTTATTAAAATAGTTAAGAACTAAGATTTACTTTACGAGTAAATATTTTCCATAACCAATTTGCTCTATGATCAGCCTGTTAGAGCTGGATCCACGAAATGGTGAAGTTTAGGTTCGAAGCTTGTCTTTAACATTCTCTCTCCAATCACCAACTTGCCTTGCCCATCTATAATTGGCAGCAAGAAAAAATTAGGCTTTTTCAATGCTTTCTATGTACATGTACAAGCAAAAATAACAAAAAAACTAAATTCAACTGAGCAATCAAACTATTATTTGCAATAAATTGTTCAAATTAAAATGGCAATTTAAAATTAACGGTTGATTATAATTTTTATTAATGGTTATTAAAGATCAATATAATATTTTATAAAAAAGAGAAATAAACTTAATACGGGCGTTTTCACGCAGTAGGTATAGTTGTACAAAAGTAAAGTTAGTAGCACAAAATAAGGTGTCAAATAAGTTCTGGTACGTTTTTTTTGTATTTATAATACCAAAACGAGGCCGGTCATTAGGTATTTTAATAACCTTTTCCTGAACTACTAGTAAAAAATTATTTAAAAAAGGCATAAACTTTTAATGCAAAAAAATATAAGTTTGTCTGACTGGAAAACTCTAAACACAAGAAAATTATCCCACTTATTTATAAAATAACACCTTCTAATGTAAATTACCATTATTTTTTATAATAAAATGATATACTGATACTAAACACTACATGAAGTGAATAAATACAAAATATTATTTAAAAAATGTGATTAAAAATAAAACTACGAGTAAAGGGTCGGCTAATTGGACCATGGGACGGAATGTAGCCTAAATCGATCGTTCAATATTGTCATATAACAATAACACGAATTATACCAAAGTAAGCAAGTGGGTAGCGCTTCAAAAAAGATTGATAGGCGTGAACTGCAGATTTGATTGTCTTCTTTTAACGCAACTGCTGCTTAATGAGTTTCATACTCCACGAAAGTTCATTTACATAGCGTCTCGTTTGGACTATATTAGCTACAAGACACGATTATCTATGAGCAAGTCACTTTTTCCTAACAGCTTTTTTCAAACGAACTGTCCTCCTTAAACTTTTGTAATTTTTTATCGCAAAAAAAGAATAATTGTATCCAAAGCCTGGCGAAGATACTTTTTTCTTGCTGTGAAACACCTACCCACTTTAATGTCAGCTATCAAAAAGTATTAAAAATCACTACAATTTTTTTATGACGTTTGTTTTCGGTGGTTAATAATAATTTTTAATTATTATATACTTATAATATTTAAACTATGCGAAATCAATATCATTCATTAGTAGGTCATTGTGAAAATTAATTTCGCTTGGACATCAATATGATGTCTAGAACATTTATCGACTAAAACGTTTTTAATACAAAAATTTGACAGCTCGGTTTCCAAAGTTTTTTAAAACGACAGAGATACTGCATAAATAAGGTATTTCAAATTTACAAAGAACAGTTTTCAAAAACAATACAGATATTATCAAAACTCGCGGATTAGTTTTACGCGCACATATTCACCGCAATTTCTTTCACAACAATTTAACGTATATAATACCGTGTACATTTACAACTCTACATCTAAACTGTATAATACATCACAAGACGAAAATGACATGAATTTTGCGGTTCCTTTTTAAAAGCGCCGCACATGTAATAACGACACAAACAAAAGATGACTAAAATATGCCACACACAGTATATCAAAATATACTGACCCCCGAGAATGCTCAAAAAGGGAGGCCTTTTTAATTTCCTAATAACCAAGAAAAAAAAACAACAAAAAAACAGCAGGTGATTATAAATTTGCAAGTACTTTTACAGATCAAAATAATACACAGGCCCGCAGTCAGTGTGAAAAGAGCGAAACACTTCAAATAGAAAGAAAAAAATAATACATAGAATAATCTGGTTAACATGTAGGAGGAAAGGAACACACAAGAACTTTACTCTTTCATTCGTCCTTACAAATTATATACGGAGACCAAAAATCCGCATTACATTGCAAAACACTACTTAAACGCAATTAGTTCTGGGTGAATACATGCATCTTTCCAATTCAAAAATCAAATAATCATATAACATCAGCGCTAGGAAATCCAAAAGCCGGATAACTCCTTCGAAACGACTGGAATCCAACTTTGTAGATCTATTTTCCTCTTCTGATCTAATTGCCCCACCAGTCCACTGCCGGTTTTCCGCCTGCGGGGGCTGAGCGCGGAGGTCCCATGTGGCCCCCGCCCCCGAACCCCCCGCCGAAACCGCCAGGGGGGCCGTTGTAATTTCCACCGCCCCCGTAATTGCCCCCGGGGGGTCCGCGGAAGCCTCCGCCCGACCCCCCGCCGCCTCCCCCTCCTCCGCCTTGACGATACTGCTGGCGATAATCTCGACCGCCGTAGGAACCACCGAATCTAAACAAAAAAATATTTGTACAAAATAAAATAGTTTGGTTGCACTAAGTGATGGTCGGAGCCATACATGGGCAAGTTTGTCCGGAGAAGAGGGGGGGGGGAGTTAAACCCCAAATTAGAGGGCGGGGATTAAAATCTGAGAAACGCAAAATACCCATTCGTTTTTTTTTCTGGAGTGCATTTTACCCAAACCGTTTTTCGATTTCAAAGAAAAAATAGGTAGGAAACGCTAATTTTAGGTCAAAAAGGCCTTTTTATTGCATTTTTGAGCTTTTTACTGTTTAAAACATTCATTTTGACCTCAAAATTTAAATTCGGACCCCCCAAACCCCCTTCTCAGAATTTGGGGGGGAAGTTAACCCCCCGAGCCCATGTATGGTCGGAGCTCCGAGCTCCAGCCTATTTCTATGCAGGTACAAGTACTAAACGCGTCCCAAAAATCCGATTGAGAATTGCACCTGACAAACATTGATAAAAAACTTGTTATTACGTCAATTATTCGGACCTGGTGATATCAATTCTGGGCATTGAAAAATGATAAAACTAATATATAAAAAATAAATAGTGTTTTATAGCCAAAAACGACCTTTTATCAATATAAATTATTATTTTTTGAATTGTCAAGAGCCTGACGGTTTAAAATTTTTTTTTTATTGCATGCCATGCCAGCCAGCCCTTTAAACAATTTCCAAAATTCTGTGGTAAAAAATTGACATTTTAAAACAAACATAATTCAATAAAAATGCATCATAATAAAATTTAGGCTGATTTTTAGGTTTTGTTTACGCTTAGGAAAAAAAAATGATTAAAGTTGATTAAAACTAAGTTTACAATAGCATTTTAAGACAAAACAAATTAGTTGTCCATATTTTTGCTGGTCTATGCGACTTTCGAATTTACAACTTTTTGTAAATTTTGGATTCTCTGGACTTCTGGTAATGTTAAAACAAAGTTTTTAATTTTGATTTTTTTGTTTGGTTTTTTAAAAAAATTTCTGAACAATAAAAATTGTGTATTCAAACTAATTGTCTTTTTTTGCCAATATTTTACTCTGTAATATCTAAAATCAGAGTAGGGCAGAATTGATTCATATAAGTATTTGTGCTATAAGGGCGTACGTACTCAGAGTTTCATTTTTTTTGGGGGGGGATTGCAGTACAAAAAAATTTTGGGGGGAGCTCCATAGGTGGGCAGTCTCTCGAATTTGGGGGGGAGGGGGATATACCCGAACCCCCTGAAATTTGGGAGTGTACCGAAAAATTTTTTGGGGTATATCTCAAATACCTCATTTTTAGCGTTTCGAGTACTGGGAACCCTCAAATTTTAGGGGGGTGTTTGGGGGTACCCCAAATTTTAGGGGGGGGGGTCCCAGTACTAAAAACGCTAAAAATGGGGTATTTGAGGTATACCACCAAAAATTTTTGGGACACCCCTCCCCCCGAATTTCGAGGGTTGGGTATCCCTCCCCAAAAAAAAACAAACCTGGGATACTGCCCACTTATGGGTAGAAATATGACTAGTTTGTATAATGCACTAGAAAAAACATTTTAGGAACAAACACGAACCCATACATGGCGAACAGATTTCTGCAATGTTAATTTTGCTAAAAATGTTCTAACAACACTAATATTTAACTAACATAAATTAACACTTTCGTTGGCATAGCAAGATATTTGCACTCATATGTTTTTCCAGTACAATACAACGTCTTATTTTAATAGTGTATTATCATTATAAATAATAATAATAAATAATTAAAACTAAAAACTAAAACTGTAATTCTGTTTGGCGAAATGTATTAAAAATGTATCCCACGCTGTTTTAACCATTTTTATCAAAATTTTATTGTTTTTTGTTTGCTAGAAACAGTGTTATGTTTCAGACCTGTGTACTGCCCCCGGCGTTTTATTGGGGGCAATCCAAAAGGGGGGAGCAGGGGGGGGGGGCAACTTTCTTGAAACAGGGGGGAGCAATAAAACGGGGGGCAAGTACGGGAAAAAGAAACAAAAAGAGAAAAAAAGAAAGGAAAAAAAAAGAAAGTAAAAGGGAAAAAAGGGACAAAAAAGAAGGTAAAAAATAGGTCTAAAATGGCTTAAATGCATTGAAATAGGCTAAAAAACTGCAAAAAATTCGCGATGGCGTCATTATAGGTCAAAAATGGCGCCATAATTTAAGGGTACTTCTTCATTTTTTGGCCGGGGAGGGGGGCAATAAAACGGGAGAGGCAAATCCTTCAATAAAGCGGGAGGAGCATTTCCGTGCACAGGTGTTTACTTTTTTTATTTAATTATTGGCACAATTTATAAACTATTCTCCTTTTAACGTTTTAGAAGCATCGTTTATATGAGCGTATTCAAAAAATTTTGGCGTGGTGACGTTAGATTCCGCCATGCCCGAAATGGCGTGAATAGAATATCTAAAAACAATGAACAAGTTAGCAAAAAATAAAGTGCACTTCTTGTCCACAATGTTCCATTCTTTGATTTTGTCCACTAAAGATGCACTAGAATGTAATTTTTCGAAATCTACGGATGTGGTTTTTTTTAGAAATCTGCGGATATGTAATAAAATAGTGCCGATGTCTGCGGATGCGGATTTCGGGCACATCTTTATTGTCCATAATTTTCAATAATTTATGACACTCCAGGCTATGGCGCACGTCACGTCACTTCAGGTTATGGCGTCTCCAGGCTATGGTGTCACGCGTCACCACGCTGAAGTTTGGTGAATACGGTTTTATAATTTCAATAAAATGTGTTGTTTTTTCTCTGTTTTCGTAAATAAAACTTACTTTTTACCACCACTTTTCTTGAAACCTTGGCTCCGCATAGCTTCAGCAGCAATTCGTTCCAGCCAATCAGGGAGCTCCTGGTTGGCTTCCACCACTAGTTCCGACAATTCTTTAGCTATGTTTCGATTTTTCTCGTTGAAAAATGAAGTAGCTAACCCTAAAAATTTTATATGATATTTAAATCTACCATAAATAAAACGCATGACACGGTCATGTTCCACTAAAAATACTAAACTATAAATTTTTTTCAGGTTTCGACGAAAAATAATATTTTTTATAATTAATTTTTATAAGGTACAATTACATCACAGAAACAATGAACTTAAATAATAAAAAACTTTTGTGTTATTCTTTACTAAACTTAAATAAACTAATGAAGTTATGCAGACTTGTACCTGTGCAATAGCCCCCGGGGTTTTACTGGATTGGAGTCAAATTTTTTGATACGGGGGGAGGACAAGCGGATGAGAAAGAGGAAAAAAAGACAAAAAAGAAAAAACGAAAACAAAAACAAAAAAGCGAAATTAAAGTAAAAATAGATCTAAAATGGTTTAAAATGCTTTAAAATAGGCTAAAAACTGCAAAAATTTTAAAAATTTAGCAAAAATAAGTAAAAAAGGCGCAATAATTTTAGGCGGGAAAGGGTGACATTTCCAGAATGTGCACACGTATGATAACCGCCAGTAGTACAATACGTATTAACAACTAAAACTGTTCCTAAGGTTATGTTTGCGAAACACTATATCTTTCATTTCAAAACTGAAAAAAATTAGGGGGCTTACCCACATTTCCGACTCGGCCTGTACGACCGATTCTGTGTACGTATTCGTCAATATCGGAAGGCAAATCGTAATTGATCACATGTTTTACGTTCGGAATGTCCAAACCGCGAGCCGCCACCTAATAGTTTATTATAATATATCCAATATTTGAGTCAGCTTTGACTGACCTAATTGAATACTGGGTTAAATAAGTAAATTTAACACACAAGCTTTAACATACCCGGGGGGAGAGGGGTTCCCAAAAATTATTTTTGGGGTGTACCTCAAATACCCCATTTTTAGCGGTTTTAGTACTGGGTGGGACGGGGATGTTGTCCGGGGTACCCCCGAATTTTAGGGGGGTGTCGGCTGTATTCGGAATTTTGGGAGTAACCTCCGCCATCCCCCCAACCATACATGGGCAAGTTGGTCCGGAGTGGGGGGGGGTTAAAACCATACATGGGCAAGTTGGTCCGGAGTGGGGGGGTTAAACCCCAAATTAGGGGGGGGGGGTTAAAATCCGAGAAACGCAAAATACCCATATCGTTTTTTTTTTCTGGAGTGCATTTTACCCATATCGTTTTTCGATTTTGAAGGAAAAATAGGTTAAAAACACTAATTTTAGGTCAAAAAGCCCTTTTTATTGCATTTTTGAGCTTTTTATTGCTTAAAACATTCATTTTGACCTCAAAACTTAAGTTTGGAGGCAGTTAGAAGTCATTTTAAAGACATTTTTTTTCTTCATTTTTCCAAAATGGGGGGGGGGTTAACTTTTTCTCCCCCCCCCCCACTTCTGAGTGGGGGGGGGGGGGTTAAACCCCACTTCTCAGAATTTGGGGGGGTTAACCCCCCCCCCGTGCCCATGTATGGTTAAAACCCAAATTAGGGGGGGTTAAAATCCGAGAAACGCAAAGTACCCATATCGTTTTTTTTCTGGAGTGCATTTTACCCAAATCGTTTTTCGATTTTGAAGGAAAAATAGGTAAAAAACACTAATTTTAGGTCAAAAAGCCCTTTTTATAGCATTTTTGAGCTTTTTATTGCTTAAAACATTCATTTTGACCTCAAAACTTAAGTTTGGGGGCAGTTAGAAGTCATTTTAAAGACATTTTTTTTTCTTCATTTTTCCAAAATTGGGGGGTTAACTTTTTCTCCCCCCCCCCCCACTTCTGAGTGGGGGGGGTTAAACCCCCCTTCTCAGAATTTGGGGGGGTTAACCCCCCCCAACCTCCCCGTGCCCATGTATGCCCTCAACCCATCTATGTTGATAACGTTACAGGTACTAAACGTGTACTAAAAAAAAAATCGGTTTGAAAATTCCACTCGACAAACATGGCTAAAATCGTGTTTTTAGGTCAATTTTGACCTAAAGATTTCGATTTTAAGCTTTAAAAAGCGATTAAAACACGATTTTAGATAATAGAAGCTGAAATATAGGTAAAAAATGACAATATTTTGAATACAGAATTTTTACTGTTAAGAAAAAGTTAGTAAATTAATAAATCAAATTAAAAATGCTGTTTCAACATTGCTGGAAGTCCGGAGAATCTAAAAATTTACATAAAAATTATAAATTCGATAGTCACATGGACTACCAATAATATAGACATGGACAACAATTTTGTTTTTGTTTAAAAAGCTAAATTTAATTTAGTTTTAATCAGATTTAATTTTCCTAAGCATAAAAATCAAGCTAAATTATATTATGATGGATTTTTATGAAATTTAGCTTTTTTTAAAAAATTCTATTTTTTCAAGAATGAATTTTGGGACGTTTTTAAATGGGTGCCACAAAAAATCAGTGGCCAGAAATAAAATAAAAATATATTTAGAACCGTCATATTCTAGAAAATATAAAAACTATTAATTTATGTTGACTGAAAGCATATTAAAATTTTTTTTTGAACAATATAAAATGTACCTTTAACAAAAAGTCTTTTTTTTTGGCTATAAAACATCGTTCATTTTGTTAAATAGTAGTTTAATCACTTTTTAATGCCCAAAATTGAGATTACCAACCAAAATTGACCAAGAAACATGTTTTTTATCCATGTTTGTCGGGTGGAATTTTCAAACTGATTTTTGGTAGACGTTTAGTACTTTTACCGCTGATAACTTACAGCGGTGGCGATGAGAATGGGGCACTGGCCGGAACGGAAGGCTTCCAAGTGCTTCTCCCGCTCGAATTGCTTTAGGTCTCCGTGGATGGCGACGCAGTCATAACGTTGCTTGTTCAAGAAATAGCATAGATCCGCCGTCCCTCGTTTCGTCTCCACGAACACCAACGTCAACGCGTCCGCGGCTAAACAAAAAAAGTCTAAAGTAACATGCATAGATTTAAGGCATAAATTTAATTTGATTTGTTATAAATTTAAAGCCTATCATGAGAAATAAGGTTTACTATGGCATACTCAGATTTTACAATTTTAAATTTATTGTTTTCTTGAAGGTTACCAAAACTATTCCAAAGTAGTTAAGAAAACCGCTTAAAGACCTTTTGCAAATTCTTTCTTCATTTTTTAGAAAATCTAATTGAATATCTTACCACCCGCATCCAACAAATCCATCAAGAATGAGCGTTTGTCGTCTTCTTCTACCCACACTACTTTTTGCGTGATATTTTCAGAAGTGCTTCCCACTCGACCCACGGCCAGAAAAACGTATTCTTTCACCAAGAAATCTTGCGCCAACAGCTAAAAAACAAAAAAAAACAATACGCGGAATTATCTCATTTTAAACTAACGCTCGAGTTAATTTTAAACTTACGCTTATACACTAAACAAAAACACTGGTTTTTTTTTAAGTAAAAATGTCTATTACTGTTTCATTTTTTATTTTAACCTTTTGTTTTTGTAACTATTACTTTTATTAATATTTATAATATAAAGTCTATACTAAAAGTGTGTTGGTGTTTCTCACGGGAGTTGTCTCTAACGGCCAACGTTGTTGATCTATTTAAAAAATCAGAAAAACTGTTTTTTAATATGATATGGTTGAAAAATATGCCAGAATGAGTCACAATAAGTATAAACCTAAATGACTTTAACTCATTATATTTAACCTGGCTAAGCTTAAAGCTACATTCATAAATAATGAATACTGATTCTGCTGTAGTAGCAACAACTAGTGATATTCCCCGAAACCATACATGGGCACGGGGGAAGGGGAAGGCGGTTGGAGGGGGGGGGGGTTAACCCCCTCAAAATTCTGAGAAGGGTGGTTTAACACCACCCCCCCCCCGCACTCAGAAGTGGGGGGGGGGAGAAAAGGTTACCTCTCCCCCAATTTTGAAAAAATGAAAAAAATGTCTTTAAAATGACTTCTAACTGCCTCAAAACTTAAGTTTTGAGGTCAAAATTAATGTTTTAAACAGTAAAAAGCTCAAAAATGCAATAAAAAGGGCTTTTTGATCTAAAATTAGCGTTTTTTTACTCATTTTTTTTAAGTTAGCGTCTCTCCGGACAGTATTCACTTCACAGCGTTCAATAAAAAACCAGTTGAAATACACAACAAAAATTATTTTTTCTTTACATAAGAAGCATTTTATTATTTATTGTAATTATAGAGCATTATAATATTTTAAAATATACCAACGACGAAAATTTGAATGAGCAGCAAAAAGTAGGAAAGAAATGCGGTTTAAATATAATGGTTCAAATAATTTTTTTGTTTCGGTTTATTGAAAAAAAACTTATAATTAATCTAAAATAAACATTAATATTAAATAAAAACTGTGGCAAAGAATGTAAGTCCCAGAGGGAATCGATCCCTCGACCTCAAAAATTTTAACAGTGGCAGACGGGAACGGCTCTATTCGACTGCGCCACATACCATCTGCTCAACTGTTCTAAACGAGGTTTATAAACCCACGGCCTTTATTAAATCTAAAATATGCACACACAACAGATTAACAGCACGAGAGCTATTATGGCAGTTTATAAATCATATATTTCAAAAAAAAAACCATACTATTTGGAGTTTTAAATTTCACATTTTAAATTAAATTAAATCCACATTTCGCCTCAATTTTGAAGAAATTAACCCCCATTTTTTACGAAAAATCGTGTATTAAACCATAAATACAAAAATATTTTCATTAATTTTTACGTACGTGAAAAAGGGTAACGGTGCCTCTTTATTGGAAGTATTTTTTTAATAAATACTGAGTAGTAAATAATTTTAAGGGTTTCAAAAAAATTTTTGTTGCAATTTGATTTTTAATATTAATTATTTTAACTACTACTAATTTAATAATATAATGAATGTGTACTTTATAATAGTTCTGCCTTTTTAACACTTGACTTATATTAATTTTTTATGGAAATATTTCTGTATTTCGCGAGATCTCGTATGTTTGTTGTTTTGAAGTTTGTTTGTTTAAAAGATTTTTTAAGATTAGAAAGAATTACCTTTTTGCAACCTATGGAAACGATTAATAGAAGAAAAATTATTCGAAAAAAAAACCTTCATAAATAACAGAAGATTTCAAATCTGGATGTTTTTGTTTGTGAGGCATTCTAATAATTTAATTGTTTTTTTAAACTTAATTTTGCCTGCTTAAAATTTCATATATAATACAATTACTAAGCAAAAATAAAAGTTATCATAAAAAAGTCTACAACACCGGGTGTTCCCAGGCTGTCTCCCATCCAAGTACTAATCCGGCCCAACGTTGCTTGACATGGCAGATCGGACGGGATGCCGTATTTTCAACGTGGTATGGTCGTAGACATTAAACTTGCTCTAAAACTCCTATATAAACACACTTAAACTGGTTAGCAGCGCAACACGGCGGCGGTTTATTGATCCATTTTTTATTATCGAGCAGAAATAACACAATAATAAGCAAAGCATTTTTTAAAATTTAAACATAAAATAAAAGTAAAAAAACTTTTTTATAATGTTTGGTATTCAATAAAATTGAATTTGGATTGAATAATTGAATAATATAACCATTAGTATAAAAAACAAAATTAATTTTAAAGTAAAATTTTATCTTTTCTTATCTTATGTTATATTAAGAAGAAACCAAAGTGCCCTAATAAGATTTAAAAACAGCTAGCAAAAAATTTATCTTAAAATATTTATAAGGACGTAAGTGGTAGTGGGAAAGGGGCGGTCCTTGTCAAGCATAGGTGGGCAGAGTTGGGATGAGAGAAGTTTATACCCCCTAAAAAAAAAATTGGATGTAAAATTTGGATTTGGAGATAAAATTTGGAAGTACCTCGGACAACCTCCTGAAATTTGACGGTTTCCAGTACTATAACGCTAAAAATGGGGTATTTAAGGTATAACCCAAAAAAAACTTTTCGGGACACCCCATAGATGAACAACAGTGGGTAGGGTGGTGTCCACATCCACCCCCCTAGCCTTGAAATTTTGAGGGCTCCCCTAGAAAAAAAATTTTGGAGGCTCCCCCCTCCCCAAATTTTTGAATTTTTTACCCTTGACCCCCCTATAGATTTTTAAATCTGACCCCCCCCCTCTCGTCTTCAGAAAATTTTAAGTACTTTTTTATACTAAATTTTCTTCCAAAAACGTGAATTTTTAACACAAATTCATGTTTTTACACCTTTTTTATACCTCAATATCGCTTTTTATTCAATAAAATGTAGTATTATTTTATAAAAAAACTATTATTAAACCTTTAATGGTTTAAAAGTATTTTGCTTCGGAAATTGAACCCCACCTGACCCCCCTCTAGGTTTCAAAATCTTCCACCCCGGGTCGACCCCCCTAGAAAGTTAGTGGGGTTCGACCCCCCCTAGATTTTAAAATGTCATTTATCCGGGGTAAACACCCCCCCTTAGCTTTTTGACCCTGTTCATCTATGGACACCCCACACCCCAACTTTGGGAAGTCGGATATACCTCCCAAAATCTGGGAGGCTGCCCACCTATGTTGTCAAGTATAGTAAGCTAAATAATTATTATGCTTAGTGAAATTTTTATAGCATTTTTTGGGTGAAGTGATGCCAAAAGTATAAAATAGTTACAGAATTTTAACCTCTGAAATTTTTATTTACCTATTCTATATACTATTATGCAGGCGGTTGCGTAGCATTAAAAGACCTACTCATAGGTGAGAAAGGGGGACGAAAATCTAGGGCCCCCCTCCCCCCAAATTTCTGAATTTTTTACCCCTGACTCCCCTCTAGAATTTGAAATCTGACCCCCTACCCTCCCCTCTCGGGAAAATTTTAGGTACTTTTTTATACTAAATTTTCTTCCAAAAACGTAAATTTTTAACACATATTCATGTTTTTACACCCTTTTTACACCAAAATAATGCTTTTTATTCAAAAAAATGTAGTATTATCTTATAAAAAGAACAACTATTGAAGTTTTTATAGTTTAAAACTGTTTTGATTTGGACACCGGACCCCACTTGACTCCCCCCTAAAAAGCTAGAGGGGTCCGGACCCCCTGGGACCCCTCTCCTAGAATTCAAAATTTAATTTACCCCGGGTAACCACCCCCTAGCTTCCCGAACCGTTCTTACCTATGGCCTACTGCACTTCAACTGCCCTCATTTTAGCTCAAATAATTACAAGTTTTGCAAATAAGTAAAGCTAGTACGCACGACACAGCTTAAAATAATTAACACCAATTTGCAATATACAAATTTCAAAAGTTTATTGTATTAAAGTTTTCTAAAACATTAATCAGCGATCAGTAAATAGTTTCAATTATTTTTACAAAAACTAAATTGCATATATTTTTGGGAAACAGAGGCTTATTTATTTTGACATTACAACTTCGCTAAACAATAGTCTACCCTTTATAAAACCCAAAATCTGACTACACTTGTTGGCTACATCTCTAAAAGCGCCATGGACTTTTTTGCATACATGGGCATTGAGGGGGTTGGGGAGGTTAACCACCCCCCCCCAAATTCTAAAAAGGGGGATTTAACCCCCCCCCCTACTCAGAAGTGGGGGGGGGAGAAAAGTTTAACCTCCCCCCAATTTTGAAACATGAAGAAAGAAAGTCTTTAAAATGACATCTAACTGCCCCCAAACTTAAGTTTTGAGGTCAAAATGAATGTTTTAAACAGTAAAAAGCTCAAAAATGCAATAAAAAGAACTTTTTGACCTAAAATTAGCGTTTTTTACCTATTTTTTCTTTGAAATCGAAAAACGATATGGGTAAAATGCACTCCAGAAAAAAACGATATGGGTATTTTTCGTTTCTCAGATTTTAACCCCCCCTAATTTGGGGTTTAAGCCGCCTCCACTCCGGACCAACTTGCCCATGTATGGTTTTATGCATCTAAAAAAAGCTAAAAAAAAGTACGAGAACGCAATATTTTGTTTCAATCCAGCCTCTGACCAGCGAATAAAAATTTATAAGATAACTACAAAATAATTGGCATTGGTATAAAATTGCCCCACTCAATTTAGTTCTCATCTTTATTTGCATCCCCATTAACAAATTAACCTACGGATCAATAACTAAAGTTAAAATCCTTCAGGCTGAAATTATGGGCGTCGCCAGGAAGAATGAACGCATGAAAGTAAAAATAATAAAAAAAGTTGTATGTGATGATGTAACCAATTATTATTAAGTTGCGTCACGTGTTATTCGCCACGTGATATTTTCTAGCAGATAACGAGTGGTTACTTTACCACCTAACAATTTTCACCCAGATAGAATTCATCTTTAATCTGCTAATAACGAAATGAAAAGTAACAGCGCGTTTTGGGCACGTTTCCACCAATTTATAGATCATTTTTCACCACGCTGTGAATTAGGTAGGCGTTAATTTGTATTCTTCGAGAAAAGCGTTTCCAAGTTTAGCCTCCTATTCCCTTTCCTATCTACCTGTATTTCCTTCGGGAAGGTGGCGCTGAACATCATCGTCTGCCGTAGCCCCTTTTTGGGCATGGAGCTCAGGTCCACTATCTGTCGAATCTGGGGCTCGAATCCCATGTCCAGCATCCGATCCGCTTCGTCCAGGATCAGGTAGCGGCATCCCTCCAGCCCGATCCAGCCCTGCTCCATCACGTCGATCAGACGACCCGGAGTGGCGATCAGCAGATGGCATCCCAGCTGCAGAGAAAAATCATATTATAATAATCGTATTAAAATACAAAGATATGTTAATATAATTTTATTGTAATTTAAAAGTAATTAAAATGTTATAGGCACGCACCTATTAGTCTCAGGCTTCGGTGCGCCCGGCACTTACCCTCAGTTTGTTGATCTGGTCGCGGTAGTTCTCCCGACCTCCGTAGAGAATGGCCGATTGGACTGGGGTCCGGTAGGCGAATTTGCGGCTCTCGTTAAAAATCTGAAGGGAGAGTTCCCGAGTGGGTGACAGGATGAGGGCGCACGGAAATTGACGCCGACGACCGTTCTGCACCACCTGCGGCTAAAACAATAAACAACCCTTTAAACACTTTTTCTTTTCTTTTTTTTTCAACATTCTTTTTTTTGCATGCTGTAATTATTCTATAACTTGATAATAAAATGATTATAAATATTTAGGTAAACCGATTAGTCAGTCTTCCCCAGTTTACCACAAAAAATATGGGAAACAAAATGTACAAAACGAGAATAGTTAACAACAAAGTTATTAAATTATTATTATAATGTAACAAAATTCATATTTGCGTTGCAAACGTTTTTTGACAAAATATACATATTGATACAAACTGCACAACCGAAAATATTTATTATTAATAAAAGTTTATGTCTTCTTATTCATTTAATAAAATTATTTCACATTTTATCATAGTTCACATGTCGAAATATTTTAGAAAACTAAAATTAAAAGAAGAATGTAACAAATTCAAAGTAAATCAGTTTTGTTGTATTTTTTGAAAACAATAAACAGAACTGCGAGGAAATTTTTTATTTGTTCCGGATAAATATCCAGATCTGTGCACGGTCTGGAAATGCCCCCCCCCGCTTTATTGGAAGATTTGCCCCCCTCGCCAAAAAATGAAAACGTACCCAAAATTTATGGCGCTATTTTTGACCTATAATGACACCATCATTGCAAATTTTTTAATGTTTTTAGTCTATTTCAAATTCATTTTAAGCCATTTTAGACCTATTTTTACATTGTTTTCGGTTTTTTGTCCCTTATTTCCTTTTTTCCTTCTTTTTTTCGTTTTCCCCTGCTTGCCGCTCCCCCGATTTCAAAAAAATTTGCCCCCGTGCCCCTCCCCATTTCGGAATTCCCCCCTCCCCAATAAAACACCGGGAGGGGCAGTGCACAGGTCTGAATATCTACAATAATGACTGTGTAAAGTTTTAAATTATAATTCTGAAAAGAATTAAACGAACACTTCCATTGTAAACATGTTTTTACCTAGTGGTTTTACATTTTGGTGTGTTTTTGTTTGTTGTTATTTTAATATAAGATACCGGTTGAGATTGACCCCTCTCGCATGGGCGTAGGCAGGATTTCGGATTAAGGTCATTGAATCCAAGGGCATTAGAGCTGGGACTTAGAGCCGAAAGTGGGTAATTTAGACTCTAAAGTGGGGACCTTGGAGCCGAAGGTGCAAATCCTCTAAAGCCTGTCCTTAAGCCTAAGCAAAAGCCTTAATCGAACCTCAAACAATTTTTTACCTTCGGCTCCAAGTTTTCATTTTCGCGGCTCCAAGTTCCCTCCGGGTTCCCTCCATAGGTGTTTTTTGGGGGGGACAGAGGGGTGCACCCCCCCAGAGCCAAAATTTTGGACCCCCCCCCCTAGAAAAAATTCAGGGGGCCCCCCCTACCCACAAAGCTCGAGAGCGGTCCGGCCTCACCCCCCCCCTAGCGAGGCTGACCCCCTCCCTCCCCCTCCCGACCAATTTGTAAGTATATTTTTTTATTTACTGTCAAAAACACGGGTTTTTAGTTAAAAACAGTGTTTAAATACACTTTTTAGGCTTAAATAGGCTGTTTTAATACATAAAATTCAATATTAGACCTAAAAACACTTTAAATTATTGAGTTAAAAAAATTTTGCTAAAAAATTGGACCCCCCTGACCCCCCCATAAATTTTATATCTCGCACCCGGGGTCGACCCCCCCCCCCCTAAAGAGCCAGGGGGGTCCGGGACCCCCCTGGACCCCCCCTAAAAAATTTTGGCCTTCCACCCGGGGGTGGACCCCCCCCTAGCGGACCCGACCAAAAACACCTATGGTTCCCTCCCTTTGCGGCTCCAAGCTCGCGGCTCTAAAGACCCTGTATTCACTTACCGGAATGCAATTTTCGGGTCCGCGCTGGAGTATTCCGTCCAGGACCGGTATAAGGAAGGCGGCCGTCTTTCCTGATCCCGTCTGGGCGCAGGCCATCAGGTCCCGACCGCACAGAGAGGCCGGGACGGCGAACTTTTGGACCGGAGTCGGTTTTGTGTAACCGCTCAGTTTGATATTCTCCATCACCCACGGGTGCACTTTCAACTCTCCGAACTAAAAGAAAAATAACGGTTTTAAACTAAAAAACCAACATAATCGGTAACTGAGCAATTTGTAGATAACTTAAAAAATAACAGTAATTTTTATGTGTTTTTACCGATAATCAGGGTTTCCAGCGCCTTAGGCAAAGTGCTCTCCCTGTCTTCCCTGACCAATTTTCCAAAATTTGGCATATTCTCCCTGACTTTTTGCAAAGCTCTCCCTGACTTTTTAAAGAAGCTTTTTAAGCATACTTAGACACTTTTCATAACATGCAATATCTAACCTTGGGATTGCACTCTTTTGTTAATTTTTAAGAGTGTATTTATTGCTTTAGTTAAAATCTATGCATAAATTAACAGTAAATTATATATTTGATTAAACAAGGCTTGAATTAAATTAAGTTTTAGACAACAGAACACAACACACAGAATTTTATTTTTTAAAAATAAAAGAAACACTATATAAGTATAACTATAACATTGATAAATTTTAATTCTTTTTTATTTTAGCAACGAGATCATTTATTTTAGAGTCAATGGCCTGCTGTTCTTCACTTATTTTTTTTTTTTTTTTTTTTTTTCTTCTTTTTTGGGCTTTAGCCTCTTTAAGTTCTTTCAACTGCATTTTAAGTTTGGCTTGTTTTTCCTTTTCTTTGTTTTCCTCTTTTTTTGTGTTTTCTAAATAAGTTTTGTATGCACTGTGTGCGCTACGGCATTGAACTAGTAGTTTACGGTTTACGTCAACATTAAGATGCCCACCCTTCGCTTGAATATGGTCATATACAATTCTTTGCGCTATTAAAGACTTTTTAGAAAGATTTTCAACTAGGATCGATTCATTAACATATTTACCAAAAAAATAAACAAAAAAATGTTGCATTGCGGTTTGTCCTTTTTTCAAATTGTCTAAAAAACATCAAATTGTTGAATTGTTGGCGATTTAAGAGCGTTCTTTTTAATTTAGGTACTTCATCTTTAAGGTCAAAATCTTTAGAAACCGCCTTTATATTACCTAAAATTAAACTTTTGGCTTCATGTTTCTGACAATATTGAAAAAGTATGAAGCTGACTAGTATGAAAAAAGATTTTTTTTGACCTTTTTGCCTAAACACTGTCCACACCACATACTTGATGAAACTTAGATTAATCTTATTTAATAAGTCACTCTTTGTGGTTTAGATATTTCTTTCAATTTTTATCCCACCTCTAAAATTTTGGTTTCAGAACAGCCAGTGAAATATAGACAAAAATAGCCGGTAAGATTAAAAATAAATACAAAGCAAAAAAAACATACGCAAAAAAACCCCACAACCTTAGCAAGTTTAATTATCACATTAAGAGACCTGTGCACTGCCCCCCCCCCCGGGTTAAAACGGGGGGGGGGGCAATTCCAAAATGGGGGGGCAACTTTTTTGAAACGGGGGGACAATAAAACGGGGTGGCAAGCAGGGCTGAAAAAAAGAGAAAAAAAAGAAGGCAAAAGGGGAAAAAAGGACAAAAAAAGCTAAAATAAGGTAAAAATAGGTCTAAAATGGCTTAAAATACATTGAAATAGGCTAAAAACTCCAAAAAAAATCGCGTTGATGGCGTCGTCATAGGTCAAAAATGGCGTCATAATTTTAGGGCACTTTTCCTTTTTTGGCGGGGGAGGAGGCAATAAAACGGGGGGCATTTCCAGACCATGCACAGGTCAGCATTAATTTTAGTTTGTAGCAAAAACAAAATAACAACATTAATAAAAAAAGTCACGGTTCCTCCTTTGTTCAAAAAGTCCAACAAAACATCAAAATGTTCCATTTTCAGCGATATTAAAGCGTTTTTTTAGTTATTTTACTTGATCTAGATCAATCAGAATCCTTTAAAAAAACGAAAAAAAAACCACTTAAAATTGAAATTTCGGCTGGTTGGTTTTTGGACATCAAGGACAAAATATAAAACTTGTTTTATAAGTGATTAAACTTAAACTAAGTGCTAAAATAAAATAAACATAGCAAAAAAGCAAAGCTCCTAGTCCGTCGTAGGGCATCAGATAATTAAACATAATAAAAATGCTATTTAATTACCTTCGCAATAATAATTTCAATGATAAAAAACAATATAACTTAGGTTGGCGAAAAATATTATTGTAAAAAAAATAAAATATTGTTGTCAAAACAGCAATGCTAACTGCTTATCTTTTTCAAATTTAATTTATTTTCTGATGTCTATACACTCGACTCAGACATAGCTCTAATTACAAAAATATAAACGCATAGGTGCGTAAACTTTAGGATTTTTTGGAGTTCATTTATATTTTTATATTTTGATTCGTTTTGATCATAAAAAGAAACTTAAACGCTTTTAATTTAAATAATTTTAAAAACCCATTCGTTTGGTGCTCACTTATGCGTATATAATGCTAATATGACTATCAAACGCTAAAAAAGCAAGGACAAACTTTTAAAAATATTTAAATAAGCCCAAAAAAAATAATAAAAGCGATAAAAATGAAGCTATTATTGAACTGTGGAAGAAGCAGAAACGAAACTTGAAGAGTATATATCTGCGGCAATGTACCTAAAATAAATAAAAAATTAGATCTTTACACAAATTAGGGAATAATTTTCTACATTATTTACCTTTAAATAAGATATTTTGAAACCGAAGAGATTTAAGTGCTTGAGTTATAAGCCTGCTTAAGCACTAATAATAATAAGTTCCTATTTCAATTATTGTCAAAATAAAAATAATCATTTCATTAATTAAAAACGCTTATAATATAATTACTTCATGCCGTACTTCGCGCCGTAGGCGCGAAATTTTGAAAAAATTTTTTCAAACTTATAAAATATATCATACATTTTAATGTTTCCAAAACGTAAAATTCTCCCTGACTTGTCAGAGCTCTCCCTGTCTTCTCCCTGACTTCCCTGACCACTTTTTGCTCTCCCTGTCCTCTCCCTGACTTCCCTGACTTCCCTGACTCGCTGGAAACCCTGTAATTAATATAAAACGAGGCTTTTGTCTTAATATATCAACAAAAAAAACAATAAACATCTAATGTACGGTCTGTCCAGAGTTTGGTTTTTTTTAAAATTTTTTTTTATTATTTTGTTACACAAATTTTTTTTTCTTTTTTTTTTAGTTTATCACTTTTTTTTGCGAGTACTTGTGATAAGTATTATAGATTTGTGTTATATATATTTTGTTTTTCTTTTTTTTCATTATATGATGAGAAATGCAAAGCAAAAGAAGAATAGTATAAAAAAAAGGGAACAAGAAGAGAGAAAGAGGTGAACGATGAACAGGAAGGGTAGTAAAAGATGAAAAATCATCGCGAGATGTGTTTTTCTATATCCTTTCAAAGTGGTTTTGCTTTGTAGCAAGCAAGCAGAATAAACTTAAAAACAAACGAAGACATTATCCATTATAAAAAGAGGACTGAGTTCCACTCGACTGGTGGGGTGGGCAGGGTCGGTCTGTAGTGAAGGAAAAGGAAAAGAGAGATTAGTAAGCGAAAAAATAAATATAAAAAAAACGTTTCGTGCTGCGCCACCGTGTTATCTCGTGGCCCCAGGGCTGAGATGATGGCCCCCGCCCCCCCCCCAACGCCCCCCTTCCCGAAAATTCTTCCAACGGTCGGGTACGTTTCTAAAAAAAATTTAACATATCAAAACATAAAAGTTACGTCATAGAAATTTAATAAATAAGTATTTTATGTGTATTAAACTTATGTGCCATCGGTGTGTGGCTTATGAGAAAGTGACCGCGTTATTTTATTTACAATAAAATATCAAATTTTTTCACATATCAAATTTTTTACGGTGTTATCAAAAAATATGTTACGTGAATAAAACCAAAAAGCCAAGTAGGGTTAGCAGGGAGCAGGGCCCAGGAAAAAAGAGGTCTCACAGCCGTTAAGCTTAAAACATGCAATTATTTTTGCCTTTAAATGTCTAAAAATCATTGCTACGACGGCTATGACATAGTCAAATCAAGTCATATAAGTGGTTCAGGAAAGGGAGGTGTAGAGGTGGTTGCGATTATTTGTGACTTTACTAAACTTATATTTTACGGGCATAAAGTTAATCCTAACGCCAAACAATGATAAATAAAAACAAAAACTTAAATATAAATTCAGGTTTTTAATTAGTTTGCGGCATAAAACCGTCCTGTTTATATGTATTTATGATTTTAATAAAAGTTTTTGTAACAATTTATACCTATTTTCAATTAAAAACATTAATTTGACATTTTAAAAAAGATTCACTTCTAAAAATAGCCATGTCGTTTTAAAATACCTGGTGTCAATGTTCAAAACTTTGCTTGTTCTGATAAAAGACCTGACAAGCGTCCTCTCGAACGTCAATATAAATTCAAATCAACAAAATAGATTCAAAGTTTTTTATAAGAAAACAAACAAATAAAAACAAACTTACTCTTCATTAATGGTTCCGTTTGTTTGCCCGCCGAACCCACCGCGAAATCCACCGCCGCCGCCGCCACCTCCTCTTTCCTGACCCCACTGATCTGATCTAAATCAATAAGAATTTTAAGCATTTCCTACGTTTGCTATGATACAAGAACGTGGTGTTCATAGAAAACGTAAGACTTTATTTAATGCTGCCAAATGGCGATAAATGCTTTAAATCCAAAAATGATAGTTTGTTGCAATTTTATAAAAGATTGACTCTAATATCTTTTTATAATAGTATTTTGCAAAATATATCTTTTGACAAAACTAATAATATCTAATGATCATAGGTGAGAAAGGGGGGGGGGGGGGCAGGGTGGGATCCACCCTCCAGCCTCAAAATTTTGCCCCCCTAGACGAAAATGTAGAGCCCCCTTCTCTCAAATTTCCGAAATTTTTATCCCTGAACGCCCGCTGGAATTTGAAATCTGAGCGCCCCCCTCCCATCGAGAAAATTTAAGGTACTTTTTTATCCTAAGTTTTCTTACAAAAACGTAAATTTTTAACATAAATTACTGTTTTTACACCCTTTTTATACCAAAATATTGGTTTTTATTAAATAAATTGTAGTATTATTCAGTCAAAAAAATATTTAAGTTATTGCGGTTTAAAACTATTTTGCTCCGGACACTAGACCCCTCTTGACCCCGCTCTAGATTTCAAAATTTCGTACCCCGGGTTGACTTTCCTCTAAGCTAGATAGGGTACAGACCCACTGGAACCCCCCTCCTAAAATTCAAATTGCGATTTACCCGGGGTAACCACCCCCTCCCTCTTGCTCGCGAACTGTGCTTACCTATGCTAATGATTAGAACGTAAGATTGAGATAATATTGTTTACCGGTTTTCATATCCTTGACTGTATCTCCCTGCATAATTGGCCCTAGAACCTCGTCCTCCTCCTTGGTAGTTATCATAGGAACTTCTAAAATAAAAAAATCTTTTATATATTAAAACTTTTTTTTTTTGGAATGAAAAGTACTAAAAAATTTTTTTTAAAAAACAAGTGGCAAATGTTATTTGGTTATTTTTCATTAAAAGGTCGAAGTCAATTTAAACCAAAATTATATCAGTGTTGTAAAAATAACATTATTAGCTTAATTATTCTTATTGGTGATGTGGTTTTTTAACTATTCTTCCAGCTAAATACAAAGTATTAAAAAAATATGCCAGATTAGATATGATTTTTTGTGAGAATTTTAGTATAGTTTAAAAAATTTAAAAAAAAAACTAGCTAAAGTTGAAATTTTCAATTTGTAAATTGATACAAATTTTTTTGGAAATTTAAAAAAATAATTTAAAGTTTTATGGGGAAAAATCCAAACCTTCATTAAGAAATCATGACAAATATTTTTCCGAAATTCACAAAAAATTTAAATTTACACTAGTGATTTATTAATGCAAAACGATTTATTATTGTTTTTAATAGTGTCGAAATTCAAAAAATGAATTAAGAAAGAAAAATGACAAACTTACAAAAGTAATTTTATTAAAAACTAAAAAAAGTTTAAATAAAAAAAATTTAGTTTAAGTAAAAAATTCCACTTCACAATTAAAATTATTTTATTATGCAATAAAGGTAACAACAGAAACCGGTAAAGTGTATTTAATAAAACCCTAGAAGCTAAAACTATTAATACAAAAATGTTACAGAAATTAAAGTAAACTGTACAAGTAAACTTGGTTACTAGATTTAGTTTTTACTGCGCCTTAAAATATTTATAAAGATGTCGTTAAAATTTTATGTTTCAAACATAGATGAACACGGTCGCCGAAGCTAGGGGGTGCTTACTCCGAGTAAATGACATTTCAAAATCTAGAGGGGGTCCTACGGGGAGGGGGTCGAAATCCCCCTAGCTTTCTAGGGAGGTTGACCCGGGGTGGAAGATTTTGAAACCTAGAGGGGGGTCAGGTGGGGTCCGGTGTCCAAAGCAAAACAGTTTTAAACCATAATAACTTTAATAATTGTTCTTTTTATAGGATAATACTACATATTATTGAATAAAAAGCGATATTCGGGTGTAAAAACATGAATATGTATTAAAAATTCTTTTTGGGTTTGTGTTGTTTTTTGTTTTGTGCTTTTATTTGGTTTTTGAAAAAGGGAAGGAAGATTAGCATTCAGAAGGAGGTGGTGTAAATAAAATTTTCTGGGAGTCTGGTGCTTTTTTTAAATTTGGGGGTTTTTAAAAAAGGGAAGAAAGATAGGATTTCAAAATTTACAGGGGGGTCAGCATAGTTTTTTGAGGGGGGACAGAGGGGTCCTCCCCTAGAGCCAAAATTTTCGACCCCCCGAGAAAAAATCCCGGGGGCCCCCTCCCACCCAAAGCTCGAGAGCGGTCCGGCCCGACCCCCCCCCTAGCGAGGCTGACCCCCTCTCCCCCTTCCGACCAATTTGGAAGAATATTTTTTTATTTACTGTCAAAAACAACAGTGCTTAAATACATTTTTTAGGCCCAAATAGGCTGTTTTAGTATATAAAATTCAATATTAGACCTAATAACATTTAAATTATTGATTAAAAAATTTTGTTAAAAAATTGGACCCCCCTGACGCCCCCCTAAATTTGAAATCTCGCACCCAGGGTCGACCCCTCTAAAAAGCCAGGGGGGTCCCGACCCCCCCGAGACCCCCCCCCTAAAAATTTTGGCCTTCCACCCGGGGGTGGACCCCCCCCCAGCGGACCCGACCAAAAACACCTATGGGTATACATGAATTAGTGAAATGAGGGGGGTAGAGGGAAAAAAAAGTTCACGGGGGAGGGTTTTTGTTTGGGGTTAAGAAAATTCTAGGGGGGTATAAACCCCCCCCACAAAAGTGGAGGGAACTTAAAAATTATCTCCCTAGAGAGGGGAGGGGGGGGGGTCAGACCCCAAAATCTAGAGGGGGTTAAAATCCGAGAAACGCAAAATACCCATATCTTTTTTAGGTGGCCCTTTAGGTAGGGGGGTGGACCCCCCCTATTTTCCCTGTCTTTCCCTGGAGTGCATTTTTTTTTTACTTTTTTACCATATTGTTTTTCGATTTAAAGAAAATAGGTAAAAAAACACTGATTGTAGGTTAGAAAGCCCTTTTAATGCATTTTTGAGCTTTTTATTGCTTAAAACATTCATTTTGACCTCAAAACTTAAGTTTGGAGGCAGTTAGAAGTCATTTTAAAGACATTTTTTTTCTTCATTTTTCCAAAATTGGGGGGGGGTAACTTTTTCTCCCCCTCCCCACTTCTGAGTGGGGGGGGGGGGTTAAACCCCCCTTCTCAGAATTTGGGGGGTTAACCCCCCCAACCCCCCGTGCCCATGTATGCCTATGGGGGTCAGTGGTAAAAAATTCAAAAATTTGGAGGGAGGGGGGTATACCTAGATTTTTTCTTGGGGGGGGGGGGAGCGGGGCAAAATTTCGAGGCTAGAAGGGTACACCTCACCCTACCCCCCCCCCCTTTGTTCATCTGTGGTTCCAAAATGATTAAAACTGAAAAAATTTTCAGGCGATCATATCTTGCTATAACGATTTGTATTATGTTTTATTAATATATGGAATTTAAGGTTTTAAAACTATACATTGATATAATTATCGCCTGAATCAACCAACCATACCGTTAGCGAGATGTGCTCCAGGGACGTAGCCAGGTGGGGCGGGGGGGGCGGCCGCCCCCACCCCGAAACGGTCGGACATGAGGAAAAATAAGGATAGTGGTTGGGCGGGGGGGCCCGCCGCCCCCCCCCCGAACAAGGCGCCAGATAGTAAAATTTGGGGGTTTTCAGAGGCTAAAAATTCAAAATTTTCTAGCGCCTCGCTAATAGCGCGGCGCCAAACTTTAAAATAATTTTATTACCCCAATGGACCCCCAAAAACCAAAAATTTGTTCCGCTTCGCTTCGCTCAGCGGTCACTTTCTATAGTATACATACATATATATCTCGTTATTTATGTTGCCTGATGCTAATGTTATTTCAAAGTTAGTACATACATACACTATTGTGCAACCAAAAGATAAGCCTTCCTCCCACGGTAAGACAAACCGACCAAACGTAGGCCTAGGGAATAGATGTGAGATAGGTAAAATATCCTTTATTTTTATTATTCTCTCTGTATTATTAAATATAACCTCACATCTAATCCCTAAAAATCCTCTGATAGGGGTGGGGCTTTGACTAACATTCTACATCAACAACAATGCTGATATAGGGTGGTAGGCGGTAATATGGAATATCCATGGCCGGCTCGCTTCAGCTTTAAAAAAAAAAAGTACTACGCAGAAAGCAAAACAAACAATCCTATTGGTTGATTTATGTACCTCCTCCTCCTAAATTTTCCTGCCGCCTATAGCATTGGCTCGGATTTTTTTCATATAGGTAGGTACCCTAGAAAACATGGAGCCGAGATGCTGCTCATGTGCTTTGGTTTACAATGTGGGTTCATAGGTCACCGACCTTCGACGGCTTAGGGGGGGGTCCACACCCCGGGGTGTTTTGGTTTTTGACCTCTAGGGGGAGGGTCAAACCCCGGGGTGTTTTTTCTGAAAAAAACACCCCGGGGTGCTTGGGGTTAGGGAGTTCATGATCTTTACGGGGGGGGTTAGGGGGGGGGGTGCTACCAAATTTTCAAAAAAAGCGTAAAAAACATCATCATAATTATGCAGGTACCTTTTTTGTTGTATTATTTGCCTAATTAGGTACCCTAATTATTATTAGGGGGTGTAGCCAGGGTGGAGATGAAGTGGTAGGGGGGGGGTTTAGCCAGTTCCAAATCCCTTTGGTAGGGGGGGGGGTTGCCCGGTCTGGATATGGTTGATGGGGGGAGGGGTCGAAAATGGGCCTTAGGAGGGGGGTCAGGGGTTCAAGGGGTCGAAGAGGGGAGGAGGGGTCAAAAATGGACCTTAGGGGGGATAGGTCTCAGAGGCCGTAGGGGGGGGGTGACCCCCCCCCTACCACCTCCCCTTCGGTGACCTATGTGTGGGTTTAGCCAAGGGGTCTGAAACTAACGTCTCTAAATTCCTTTTTTGTAAAATCCAGGCTCTGCTAATGTGTGCTTATGTAATTTTTAACTAAGAAAACATGTTTTTACCGCTAAAACATTAGATAATAGGTCATTAGGCCACATTATAACAGTGTATTATACAGCTTTATCTACGTTTATCCCTGCTTTTTTAACGTTTTCAAAAATTAAGGGGGCTCCCCCCCCCAAAAAAAAAAAATTTCGGGGAAGGGGGGCGGAGCCCCCCCCCCGAAATTTTTTTTTGTATTACAATCCGCCCTCCCCCAAAATGAAACTCTGGCTACGTCCCTGATGTGCTCACCTCCATTTTTTTGCAGACCAGACTTCACTTACTTTCTGTATCCTTGACCTCCACCAACGCGGCTGCCGCCGTTGTAGTCCATTCCGCCACCACGCTGGGGTCCTCCCGGACCCTGGGCGTAGCCGCCCCCGCCACGGGGTCCTCCGGGGGGCGGTCCCCCGGGTCCGCCGCGCCCCCCTCCGTAGTACATCGGCTGCTGCTGCTGGGGTCCGCCCCCTGGCCCGAAGCCGGCTGCACCGCGCCCCACTCCCTGCTGGCCCATGTGTTGATAGGGGACGCCCTGCTGGTCCCAACCCCCGCCGCCCCCACCGCCCTGGTTCCAGTAGGCGTTCATGTCGGGAGGCGGACCCGCGAAGCTTTGGCTTTTTCGCATCACTTGTTGATTTCCTGCAAAACGACAACATAAATATTATATGGAAACGAATAATAACGTCGAATAGGTAAACAAAAATTTTTTCCTAAAAATTTGAATTTCTGCTTTAAAACTACTATTATTATTCTACCCAGACGACGGATCCCTTGCTTAATTATTATACCGCAAAAAAGTGCAGACCTGTGCACTGCCTCCCCCAGGGGTTTTATTGGGGGGGAACAATTCCAAAACGGAGGGTGGCAACTTTTTTGAAACGGGGGGCAATAAAAGGGGGCAAGCAGGGAAGAAAAAAAAGGAGAAGAGAAAAAAAGAAAGAAAAAGGGAAAAAGGGACAAAAAAGCAAAATTAGGGCAAAATAGGTCAATAATGGCTTAAAATAGATTGAAATAGGCTAAAAACTGCAAAAAATTCGCGATGATGGCGTCACCATAGGTCAAAAATGGCGTCATAATGTTAAGATACTTTTTTTCATTTTTTGGCGGAGGGGGGGGGGGCAATAAAACGGGGGGAGCAAATCCTCCTATAAAACGGGGAGGCATTTCCAGACCGTGCACAGGTCTGAAAGTGTATACTTTATGCACAAAACTGCAAACATACAAAAATTTAAAGCCAATTTCTAAAAAAATGAGTTAGAAAAAGTAAATATTACCTCTATAATTTGGGCTTTTAATGTAATTTAAAAGCAGAAAAATGCTTTCGCTCTTTTCTAGCTTCAATCTTTGATTACTTTTTCTTACTATCAGAATTACAGTATTTTTTTATAAGAATGAAAAAATTACAAAAATAAAAAAATGAATAAATTGGGTTGGATTTAATCGAAAACTGAGTATATTCAATAAAATCAACAAAATAATCAAAAATTATCATCAGTTCAAAAATATAACGTACCTCCCATACCGCGCCCGCCTCGCATGGCCCCACCGCCGCGAGACTGATAGCCACCCATGACGGGGGGCTGTTGGCTCCATTGGTCCTGGTCATGCCCAGGATTGCTGTACTGACGACGCACATGCGGGGGCACGTAACGATCTATAAAAACAGAAATATTAACGATAACTTGGTATGATAAATAGGATGGATGATAAGTTGATTGAAAACCATAAGCGTTCTAAAAAAAAGTAGGTAAGAATGTGATTAATTCCATTTTAACCCGTACCACTAATTCCAGGTTTAACTTTAATGCCACTCTCATTGCGTATTAACTTGCGTATGTACAGTACTCCTAAAAAGCCGACTAGTCATGTTCCCTGTAGCTCCACTTTTGGGAGCTCCGAAGCAAATCTTGGAGCTTCGCCCTAATACTATACTATTTTTATAATTAATTAGGAAGTGATGCCATATATTTTTTTGACAAAAATTTTCTGTAATCGAACTTTTTTGTATAATTTAAAAAAATGTAATTTAAAACGATAAAAATAATCAACTGCACATAGATTAATTTTAAGTGTATTTTAAGCTAAAATTTATAACATCGCTTATTTAAAAGGCAGAACTCCGAATTTCTTTCCTCTTTAAATGGCCGAATTTTCGAATCATAATCTTGTTGTCCTTTGCCAGTAACCAGTTTCGTTCAACCCTGGTTGGTTCTATCCGGCAGGCTCCTCGCCTTGCTCACCCCTCTTCCAACTCTCGGAAGAGCTCAGCAACTGCTGCGGGGTTCGCCCAAAGGTTCTTTGGTCTCAAGATCGTGTTGTATGTGTGTCATGTGTGCATGAGAAAAGATGTTGTTGTGTGTATTTGTGTTTTGCATAGCGGGCAGTTCGGTGATGTGTATTGTGTGGGATTAATTTTATGTAGGTAAGAGTAGAGGAAAGAAGATTTTCCCGCTCTGAGTTGGGCGAGGGTTCTTCTGACCCCGTAAGAAAGATTTTCTTCTTTCTTACTTATTGCTGGTGCTTTTGTTTAAGTATTGGGTTTATTGGAATGTTGTTGATATGGTTTGTGACTGTGTTTGTGTGGATTTGTTGTTTTAGTGCTTTGTAAGTTTTGTTGTGTATGTCTGTTGGAATGTTTGTTGTGTAGTCGTTGTTGTGAAATATTGTTGCTTTTTGAGCCTGCTGAGTGCAGGTTGTTGCAGACCTGTGCACTGCCCCCCTGGGGTTTTATTGGGGCGCAATTCCAAAACGGGGGGCACGGGGGGCAACTTTTTTGAAACGGGGGGCAATAAAACGGGGGGGCAAGCAGGGGGAAAGAAAAAAAAGAAGAAAAAAAGAAAAAAAGAGAAAAAAGAAGGGAAAAGGGAAAAAAGGGACAAAAAACCAAAAATGAGGTAAAAATAGGTCTAAAATGGCTTAAAATACATTGAAGTAGGCTAAAAACAGCAAAAAATCCGCGATGATGGCGTCATCATGGGTCAAAAATGGCGTCATAATTTGAGGGTACTTTTTCATTTTTTGGCGGGGAGGGGGCAATAAAACGGGAGGGGGCAAATCCTCCAATAAAACGGGGGGCATTTCCAGACCGTGCACAGGAGGTCTGTTGTTCAGGGCCGTAGCCAGGATTTGAATTGAGGGGGGGATTTTTTGGAAGGTGGTTTATAGGGGCCCACAAGGAGGGTCTGGGGGGCGGGAGCCCCCCAGCGGGGTCAAGGGGCAGAGCCCCTAGTCAGGGGGTGCGGGGGGCAGAATGCCCCCCGGGGTGGAAAATTTTTTAATTTTAAGCTTTTAAAAGGCATCAGGAAACCTAAATTTAAGTACTGAATCTTTATTTATTTTCAGTTGTTTTTTTAAATAAATACAACAAAATAAAATAGTTTTAGGTATCTTATTACTATTTTAATAAAAAAGAACAAACGTTTTCTAAAAAAACGTTTTCTTTTTTATACCAAAAAAGTGGTTGAATCGTGACTTCCCGCTCTTTGATACTGCCGCTTTTATGCAAATATTTTCACACAAAACAAAAATACAATATTTTTAAACTCACTGCACTAATGTTTTGAATTATAAATAATTCCTTTTTTATAAACTAGAGCTTTTATGAACCTAAATCACTTTAAATAATGCATTTTAGATAGCTTTAATACATTACAGAGTGATTTGGAAAAAAAAATTTTTTTTCTAAATTTTTAAAAAAACCAAAGGGGGGACCCTTACGAAATTTTTTGTCTTCCCAGAATTTGAGGGGGGGATTAATCCCCCCAATCCCCCCCCTGGCTACGGACTTGTTGTTGTGTTAAGTAGTTGAGTGGATTGTTTGTGTACATGGCTGCCAATTTTGCTTGTTTTGCGTGGAGTTGAATGTTTGTTGCTATTGGGAGGACTTAAGCATCTTTGTGTATGATGTGTGTGTTTGAGTCTGTGGTGTGCCCAGTTGCGACCCTGAGAGCAGTGTTTTATATTGTTTGCAGTTTGTTAATTTGTGTGTTTGATGTTGTGGGACCCCAGACTGTGCTGGCATACTCGATTATAGGTTTAGTGATTGCCTTGTATGTGTGTGTGTTTTTTTTTTTTGGTTTACCCCATGATGTTGCCGTGAGTGCATTTATGATTTTAGGTGTTTTGCATGCTTTGCTGTGTGTATTTGCGATGTGTGTGTTGAATGTAAGCTTGGGGTCAAAAGTGAGCCCAAAGATTCTTGGGTTTTTAGTAGTGATGAGTGTTGTTTATTTGTATTGATAGTTGTGTGTTGCAGGGTCTGGTTTAAATAGTGTGGATGTTGTTTTGTTTGCATTTAGTGTGAGTTGGTTGTTGTCTGTCCATGTTTGTATTGCGTGTAAGTATGGTTGTATTTGTTGTTGTGCTATGTGGTGGTTTGGGTGTGATGCATATATTGTGATGTCGTCTGCATATGTTATGATGTGTACGTTTAGTGGTGGTGCTGGAATGTCTGCAGTGTAGATGTTGAATAGTGTGGGTGATAGACAAAAGCCTTGTGGGACTCCTGTTTTTATGAGTTTTTGTTTTGATTTGTGATTGTTGCATGTGGTGTATGCGTTGCGGCCTTTGATGTAATTGTTTATGAATTTTGTGATTGTTGTTGGTATTTTTGTTTGTGCGAGTTTGTGTATGAGTGTGTGGTGATTGACAGTGTTGAAAGCTTTGGACATGTACAGTGCAATGACAACGGTGCAGTGTGGTGGTTTTGGTTTGTTGAAACTTGCTGCTATGTGAGTGTAAAGTGTTTGTAATGCTGTGTATGTGGAGTGTTGTTTTTTGAAGCCGTGTTGGTATGTTGTGTTTGGTATGTTGCTTGTGATGCATGGGAGTACGATTTTCTTTGCAAGTTTTTGCAAGTGCCGATATGAGTGAGATGGGCCTGAATGATTGGCTGTTGCTGATGTTTTTGTTTGGTTTTGGAATTGGAATGTAGTTGGAGAGTTTCCAACTGTGAGGTATTGTTTGTGTTTATTATGTTAGTTTAGAATTGTGTGAGGTATTGTAGTGTTTTGTTGCCTAAATGCTTGAGTTGGTGTATGTTTTTGTTGTCAGGCCCAACTGAATTGTTTGTTTTGCTGTGTTGTATTGCTGTGATTGTTTGCTGTACTGTTAGTGTGATAGGTGTGGATTTTAGTTGTTTGATTGCGCATGTGATTTTTCGGTATGTTTTGTGTGTTTTGTGAGTTTGGGATTGTGTAAATTGTTTGTTGAAATGTTTTGCTATGCTGTATGGGCGAATGATTGTTTTTGTGTTGAATGTGATTGCCCTGTTTTTGTCTGTTTTTTTTTTGTTGTTGAGTTGTGTTATTGTGTTGTATAGTTTGTAAGAGTTGTGTTTGTTTGTTTGTTTGCTTGTTATCATAATCCTCAACTTTTTAATTTTTGTCCTTTGTTAGTAAGAAAAGAACCTTTTTTTTTCTTTTTTCAACCCTTTGGGATACTTTCTGCTGCAAATCCACAGCGGGCCATCTGCGCGACCGCTGCTCAATGTTAAACTTGGCGCTGATCGCCTTCAAGACGCGATGTTTAACACTGAGCAGCGGTGGCGCGGAATGTCTTCTGCGGATTTGCAGCGGTTTTTGGTCAAAAAAATCCTAAGGGTTAAATTGGTCTCTACAATTTAAAGGGGTGAATGTGGAACTGTACAGATTATTACCCTTTTTTGCCCTCTTATATTTGTGTTAAAACCAAAAGTTTTGTCTTACTTCCGTCCTCGCTGCTCTGCCTTCCGGCAGCAGACGGATCCCAAGTGTTTTGCGAGGTCACATAGCCATCTTGCTGTGGGCCTCCATTAGTAGCATCTTTATTCATAGTAAGGTAAAGGATTGTTTTTGTATCTATAAAAAAATACTCATATTACATAATTAATTTCTATTTCATTTGTTAGAACACCTCGCGAAACGCATGTTATTGTTATAACTTTTGTTGATAGTCTCTAGCCATAACATAACACATATATTGGTTATGTTATGATGTGCGGCATTAAGTCGCAATTTTGATATTTTCAAAATAAAAAAGAGATAATGATGGAAGCTACATCTCACTATAAAAATAAGAATAGCAGACAAAAAAGTAGTAGTGAACACAGAAGATAAAAGTTCTATACATGTACTCATAGGTGGGCAGGGGGAATTGGGGGGTTACCCCCCAAAAATCCCGATTATAGTTGACACCCCCCTATAACTTAGGGGTACCCCGCGCACCTCCCCCCCTAAAATTTGGGGGGTCCCAGTACTAAAACGCTAAAAATGGGGTATTTGAGGTATACCCCAAAAATTTTTTTAAGACATCCCCCCAAATTTCGGGGGTCGGGTATACCCATAGGTGAGAAAGGGGAGTGGCAGGGTGGGGTCCATCCCCCCTAGCCTCAAAATTTTGAGGGCCCCCCTAGACGAAAATCTAGGGGGCCCCCCTCCCCCCAAATTTCAGAATTTTTTACCCCTGACCCCCCTCTAGATTTTGAAATCTGACCCCCCCCCTCTTCTCTTCCCCTCGGGAAAATTTTAGGTACCCTTTTTACAGACCTGTGCACGGTCTGAAAATGCCCCCCCGTTTTATTGCCCCCCCCCCGCCAAAAAATGAAAAAGTACCCTAAAAATATGACGCCATTTTTGACCTATGATGACGCCATCATCGCAAATTTTTTGCAGTTTTTAGCCTATTTCAATGTATTTTAAGCCATTTTAGACCTATTTTTACCTTATTTCCGCTTTTTTTGTCCCTTTTTTCCCTTTTCCCTTCTTTTTTTCTCTTTTTTTCTCCTTTTTTTCTCTTTTTTTTTCTTTCCCCCCTGCTTGCCCCCCCGTTTTATTGCCCCCCCCCCGTTTCAAAAAAGTTGCCCCCCGTTTTGGAATTGCCCCCCCGTTTTAACCCCGGGGGGGCAGTGCACAGGTCTGCTTTTTATACTAAATTTTCTTCCAAAAACGTGAATTTTCATCACATATTCATGCTTTTACACCCTTTTTATACATGAATATGGCTTTTTATTCAATAAAATGTAGTATTATTCTATAAAAAGAACAATTATTAAAGATATTATGGTTTAAAACTGTTTTGCTTTGGACACCGGATCCCACCTGACCCCCCTCTAGATTTCAAAATTTCGCACCCAGGGTCGACCCCCCTAAAAAGCTAGGGGGGTCCGGACCCCCCTGGGACCCCCCTCCTAGAATTCAAAATTCAATTTACCCCGGGTAACCACCCCCCTAGCTTCCCCGACCGTGCTCACCTACGGGTATACCCCCCCCCCAAAATCGGGGAGGCGGCCGACCTATGCATGTGCCAATCATTGATTTGAACGATTGAAAAAGAGATTTCCCCTAAATTGAATCCTCCAACCGCATTTTTTAGATTTAAAATTTTCTTTTGTGAAGTGCTTTGTATGCTCATTTACACCCAAAAAGGACCGGACCTTGTTTGCTGGGGCGTAGTCAGGATTTCGAAAAGGGAGGGGTTGCACTGCACTCCATACAAACTTTTCAAAAGAAGGAAGGGGGTAATAAAGGATTGTAGTAGATATTTTGATGAAAAAAATTTTGTGGCTGTTGAGGGCAGGGGTAGATTTTTAAAAAAAATCATCAAAATCGAAGACAAAGTTTGACTCCTTAAGGTCTCTCCGGACAGTTTTTATTGCAGAACGTTCAGTAGTAAACCAATTGCAATAAAGAGCAAAAATTACCCATTTTTATTTACACACAATTTACTTTTGAATTATTATACTTATAGAGTATTATAATATTTTAAGACATTCAAATGACAAAAATTTGACTAATTGGCGAAAAGCAGGCAACAAATCCTGATTACAATAATGATATTTTTTGAATTTATGTTAAATAAAATTTTAAAATTGTAAAAAAAAATAAAAAAAAACATTATTAAAATCAAAAAAAAAAATTGTGGCCAAATATGTTTTATGTGGAAATCGATCTCGGGACCTTTCAAAAAATGACGACGCGCTTTGACGACGCGCTAACCGACTATGTCACTGCCAGTATTTGAAGCTCCAGCCAGAGCGCGGGTTTTGGATTGGAGCTTGGCAAAAAGGTGCCAGAGTTGACTGGATTTCTTCTGATCCTGATTTGAAAACGAATGGTTGAGAGGTGTTGTTTCGCTTCGTTTTGCATTCCCACCACGTGCAGGCCAGGAAACTGGGAAACCACAGACACAAACATAAACATCATTCACACAGAGGCTAAAGTCCTCCCAATAGCAACACACATTCAACTCCATGCAAAACAAGCAAAATTGGCAGCCAGGTACGCAAACAATCCACTCAACTATTTAACACAACAACCTGCACCCAGCAGGCTCAAAAAACAAACAATTTTTCACAACAACAACTACACAACAAACATTCCAACAGACATACACAACAAAACCTACAAAGCACTAAAACAACAAATCCACACAAACACAGTCACACACAAACCACATCCACAACACTCCAATAAATCCAATACTACAAACAAAAGCACCAGCAATAAGCAACGAGGAAGAAAATCTTCCTCGCGGGGTCAGGAGAACCCTCGCCCACTTCAGGGCGGGGAAATCTCCTTTCCTCTACTCCTACCTACACAAAATAAATCCTACACAACACACATCACCAAACTGCCCGCTATGCAAAACACAAATACACACAACACAACACCTTTTCACATGCATAAACATTAACAGGGTACGATTCCCATACGCGTCCCAAAATTCGATTTGACTGATCCTAAAGTAAAATACACATATAAAACATATTTGTTCACTAAATTGGACACGCAGACTTCGTTTTGATGGTTATTTTTAAGATTTGGGCTTATCGAAAGGAGTTATGAACCAATTTATACCCAAAAAATGACCTTTTTCAGCATATGTAATTTATAATATTAATAAAAAAATTGTTAACACACAAAGTAAATTAAAAACTATGTTTTAACAATGCTAGAAGTCTGAAGAACTTAAAAATTTTTAAAAAAATTAAAAATTCGAAAGTTACATGGACCACCAAAAACATGGACAACAAAAATTTTTAGGCTTTAAACGTTAATTTAAACTTAGTTTTTCACCGATTTATTGTTCCTAAGCCTAAGAAAAACCTAAAAATTAAACAAATTTGTAATATAATTGATTTAAGTTGTTTTTCAAAAATGTGAATTTTTTCACAACTAAAAATTCATGGGTATTTGAACAGTTATTATAAAAAATTGATTGTTAAAAAAATAAAAGTATATTTGTAATTGCCAGACACTTGGTAATACAAAAAAAAATAATATTAATTTGATTAAAGGCTTAATAAAAAAAATTTTCTAATAACATAAATTGTACATGCCGAAATGGGGCAATTTTTGGGTATAAATGGGATTATAACTTCTAATGAAAAGTTCAAATCTCAAAAATAACCACAAAAATCAAGTTTACGGGCTCAATTTGGGGTATGAAGATGTTTTATAAGTGTATTTTACTTTAGGGTCGGTCAAATCGAATTTTGGGACGCGTATGGGAATCCTACCCATTAACACGACCTTGGGACCAGAGGACCTTTGGGCAAACCCCGGTGCAGTTGCTGAGCTCCTCCGGGAGTGGGAAGAGGGGGTGAGCAAGGCAAGAAGCGTGCCGGACGGACCACACCAGGGTTGATGGAAACCCTGGCCACTGGCAAAGGACACACACACACACACTATGTAACTGCTACCATGGGATGACGAGCTCTAAAAGCGATTTATAAACCACCCTTCTGAAAAAAATTGATAAAACGCACGACGCACGACAGAACTATTTATGCGTTAAAAAATACAAAAGATGTTATGGCCTTCCAAAAATCATAAATTTCAATAGAAATATACTATCTGGAGCTTTAAATTTTACCAAATTAAATTAAATCGAAGTTTTAACGAAATTTTGAAAAAATTAACCCCCATTTTTCACGGAAAATTCTTTATTAAACCATAAATACAACAATATTCAGTTTAATTTTTATGTACGTGAAAGAGGGTAACTGTGTCTCTCTATTGGAAGTATTTTTTAAATAAATAGTGTGTAGTAAATATTTTTAAGGGTTTTAAAAAAATTTCATTGCAATTTGATTTTTAATATCAATTATTTCAATTACTTACAATAATATAGTGAATGTTCACTTTATAATCGTGATATTTCTACCTTTTTAACACTCATATAAATTTTTTAGTGAAATATTACTGTATTTCACGAGATCTGGCATGCCAAAAATGGCGATTTTCCATACTTAAGAAAACTGTCCGGAGAGACCTTAATGGTGTTTTTTAATAAAGAACTAAAAACCTTTTTGTTTCTTAAGCCTAAAAATGAAGCAAACTTTATTATTGTTTTAATTTGCAAACTTTTTTTTGTTCGAGTGAAAAACTTCTTTTAAAAGGCACATTTACAAAATCGCACACAAAAAGAGGACTTTTCCGAAGAAGAGGTGGGTACAGGTACTAAACGTGTACCAAAATCGATTAGAGATTTTCACGCTACAAATTAGAAATAAAAACATGTTTCTGGGTTAATTTTGACCTGAAGATCTCGTTTTTAAACTTTAAAAAATGAGTGAAACACGATTTTTGATAATATGGGGTAAAATATAGGCAAAAATGACAATATTTTGTGTACACAATTTTTACTGTTAAGAAAAAATTTCAATTAGCCGCTAAATTAGAATAAAAACTTTGTTTTAACATTGCAGGAAGTCCGGAGAAACTGAAAATTTACAAAAAAAAACTATAAATCCAATAGTCATATGGACCGCCAAAAATATGGACGATGGACAATTTTTTTTTGCTTTATTTTTTTAACAATTTTTTTTGCTTAAAAAGCTAATTTAAGCTTATTTTTAATCAGAATTATTTTTTTCTAAGCCTAAGCAAAGCCTAAAAATCAAGTTTAATTGTATTATGTGGCAGTTTTATTAAATTATTCCATTTTTTAAATTTTAATTTTTTTCACGACCGAATTTTGAGACATTTTTCAGGCGTTTGCTATTCTTAGCAATGGTAATCTTCAGTAATTCTCCGTAATGACCAATGTTAGGCCAACAGGAGGCACCTGTGCAGATTTAACCCCCGCAGCTGTTTCTAAACCTAAGCTTACGTGTTTCTAAGCCTAATAAAAACCAAAGAAACAACCTGTTCTTTTTTCCCAAAGCTTAAGCCCACGTGTTCCTAAACAATAAGCAAAACCTAAAAAAAACAAGCTAAACTTTCTCAAACAACTGCATAACAAAAACTTAGATTGTTTTTAAGTTTAACTTAGGCTTAGGAACACGTACGCTTAGGTTAGAAAACAACTGGGAATGTAAAATCTGAGAATATGAAGTCTACTGAGAATTACTGAAGATTACCATTACTGAGAATAGCAAACGCCATTTTTAAGCGGTTGCTATACAAAATTGGTAAAGACCAGAAAACAAGTAAAAATATTTTGAGAACCGCCAGACTCTGAGAAATCTAACAAATATTTATTTATAATGGTTAAAGCACTATTATTTGAAAAAATTTCTTAACAGCATAAAATGTACCTTCGAAAAAGGTCATTTTTTGACTATAAAACACCATTTATTTTCTTTCAGGGTAGTTTAATCACTTTTTGGTGCCCGAAATTAAGATGGCAAAGTCAGAATTGCCCTAGAAACATGTTTTTTATTTATGTTTGCTGCATGGAATTCTTAAACTTATTTTTGGTACACGTTTAGTACTTATGCCGAAGAGGTATTTAAAGACGAAATGTTAAGACTAAAACTTCGGAACACTCTTTCGCACACTGCACTGGACTCGGATTGGAGAAATAGAGATGGCGAAGCGGGGCTAACTAGGTTTTACTCGACAGCTTTTTCTTAAAGCCCAAGCCAACTACGTTTTTATTAAAGCCTAAGCGAAACCCTAAAATCAAGGAAAACTTTTGAAAAAGTTATTTGATTAGGTTTTGTTTGATTTTTAGGTTTTGTTAGGCTTAGAAAAGCGTAGGTTTGGATTTAAAGAAAAGCTGGCGAGTAAAATTTGTCGAGTCTCGAGTTCTCGAGTAAAGGCAAAGCACCCGTCCCCGTCCCGACTCGACCCGAACCAAAGGAAGGAAGTCGGTCGCGGTCGGTAAAAATTAATGGTAAAGACCACTCTGGTAAGGTGACGAGTGAACGGTTCCCGGAAATTTTGTCTTCTACATTACGTCTTTTAATATCTTGTTTTCTACAACTCGTCTTCGGAAAGCTCGTCTTTTAAACATCTCGTCTTCGGAAAACTCGTCTTTTCGATGCGATTTTGTAAACGTATTTTTTAAAAGATGAGTTTCTCGTATTTTGCGACTTAAACAATCAATGGATCAAAAACATTTTTTCCTAAGCCTAAGCAAAACCTAAAGATCAAGTTAAATTGTATTATGATAAATTTTTCTATAAACAATAAACCCGCGAGCGAAAAAAATTTAAAAAAATTTTCAACGGTTATGTAACCAATTATTATTTAGTTGCGTCATGTGTTTCTCTGCACGTGATATTTTCTCAAAAAACGAGTGGTTACTTTACCACTCATCCATTTTCACCCTGATAGAATTTATATCTTTAGTATGATTTTATACTTTGAGTTTTTAAAAGCATTAAGTTTTTAATTTGTCCATAAGCGAGTAATTTTATTTTTAGAATTAAACGGACCAGCCAGCGTACTCTTTAATTTAGTAATTTATTTTAATAAATTTAATAGTGTATTAATTTATATTTAAAGCGTAGTGCAGTAATTTAGCATAATTCAACATCAAAACATTTTTGAAAATTTGTAAAAAAACTTCAAAATGACGAATCAAAGATGTGTACACTCGAACACACGCTAATTTTTATGTATAAAACTTTATTCAAACATTATTTTTTTGAAAATATTTATATTAATTTAAAATTAAAAAATTTAAATTTATTTATATCTTTTGACATCTCGTCTTTGTAAAGCGCGTCTTTTAAATATCTGGCCTTCGGAATACTCTTCTTTTGGGTGCAGTTTTATAAACGTACTTTTTAAAGGCGTTTTTTTTGGCCAAATAATAAAATTTTGCTTAATTTTTAGGTTTCACTTGGACTTAGAAAAAAAAGAAAGTTTTTAGTGTTTAATTATAAAACTCATAATTAAATACAAAATTACCAGGATAAAGTTTTGCTTAATTTTTGGGTTTGGTTTAAGCTTAAGGTTTTAGACCTCAGGAACCAATTATTCGATTCCATTTTTTTTATTTGGGAGCTCAGCTCAGACAAATTTATAATAGTTTGATTAGTTAAAATCTTTCAGGCTGAAATTCAGAGTGTAACCGCTCGCCGTCAGCAAGAAATAAAGAATGAACACTTGAAAATAAAAATAATAAAAAAAAAGTTTTTAGAGATGACCAATTTTAAAGATGACCAAAGTTACCAATTATTATTAAGTTGCATCAGGTGTTTCTTTCCACGTGATATTTTCTTGTTGAACGAGTGGTTACTTTACCTCCTAGTCAATTTCACCCTGATAGAATTCATCTTTAGTTTAGTAGAAAAAACTTCCCTCGCGAGGTTTAGGGTCGATAGAGCCGAGGGAACTTGGAGCCGAAAATAAAAATCGATAAAACCTATACCTAAGCCTAAGCAAAGCCTAAAAAAAGATAAAAAATTTTTTTGGCGGCTCCAAGTTCCCTACTTACGGCTCTAAAGACCCCGTACCCCTCGCGAGAACATTTTCAGCGGAAATACTACTAAATTAAAACGTTAAAACATGTTTTAAAGATAAATTCTATCAGGGTGAAAATAGATGAGTGGTAAAGTAACCACTCGTTTTTTGAAAAAAAAAAATATCACGTGCAGAGAAACACGTGACGCAACTGAATAATAATTGGTTACATAACCGCTGAAAAAAAATTTTTTTCTATATTTTCTCGCTCGCGGGTTTATTGTTTAGCTCTTCCGGCGGAGAGCGGTTACGCCCTTAATTTCAGCCTGGAAGACTTTAGCTTTAGTAAGCTAAAATCACGGGAATGTGACGACTAAACTCTCGCGTGAATTGGCAGTTTTTAATTTTCTGCGCACTAAATTTTAGGCTGGCTGAAAAGGATATTTTAAATACTATTTAAAAAAGTAAACACGTAAATTTTATGCTCGCTGAAAAATGATTTTTAATTACTATTTAAAAAAAAGTAAACACAAGCTAAAAAATTTTAAAACGCTTTTTTTATTTTTCTGAGCTTAAGCCAGATTTAATCAAGCTAAACTTTATCATAAAATGTTTTAAGAATTTTCAGGCACACTTAAAAGTAAGCACGTCTGTGCTGAAAATTAAAATCTGCTAATGAAAAAACTCATATCGGTTTCCGGCCCGCTAAAGTTTCCGCGACAATAATTTTCGAGCAACAAATTTCAACGGCTACAGTATTTTTTCAGCAGTATTTCTTTCTGCTGGAAAGTATTACAACGGAAAAATTCATCCAAGAGATTTTTTCATACTTTAAATCGGCCTCATATAAACTTCCTTTACACGCCCCAAGACTATCAAAAATATGTGTAAAGTTTTTACGCGCCGAATCTTTTAGAACAAAAAGATTGTTAAGAAAACAAATACAAATAAAAATTTATCATGATAAAATTTTTCTGCTTTTTTGGTTTTGGTTAGACTCAGAAAAAAGTTATGGTCCTATTTACAAAACTATTGCTAGCTAGCTATATGCGTGTATGACAGTTTAGACTTTAAATCTTCTTTGGGATAACGAAAGAGCATTTTTAAAAACCATATTAATAAAAATTTTATAATAAAAAACTGAAATCTACAATGTAATAGTAAGGAAGTACCATTTTGCAAAATAAAAAAAATACAGAAAATAAATTAATAGTGTTTTGCATGGCACTAAAATTATGTAAAATCCTGGGAAAAAATTAACAAAATGAAAAAAATAGTTTCAAAAAATTTGTTAGAATATTATTGCTTAAGATTATAAAAAACATTGATTTACACTTTTAGGCAATTAAAACCTATAGTTAACCTCGATGATTTACAGTATGTATATTGAATCGACTTTTCACAGACATTATTATCACGGAAATGTTTACTTAGAACCTTTTTGATCAAAATTAATCCAAAATATTTTCAAGACAATCTCGACAATTTTTTTATTGATACAAGACTGCCAGCTAAACATTATTTTAAATTTTTGTAAAAAATGTATAATTTGTGAAACAGTGGCTTAAAAAAACCAATCACATGTTTTGCATGTGATTGGTTTTTTTACATGCAAAACACAAGTTTTGTTTCAAGCTCATGCAAGATTTGTATGTGATTTTAAAGAATTTGGATGGTTTGCAGGGCATCAAAATTACTTAAAGGACACATATTGAGTATCTTGAAAAAGTTTAAACGCGTTCACCAGGATATTTGTATTTATAAGACGCAAAATCATGTTAAGATAAAAGATTTAAAACGAAATAAGCTTAAAACTAGCAACACTTCAATTTTCATTACTTTTGAGATAAATTGCTTAACAATTTGTTTCAGCCAGTAATATTTTTTTTAAATTAGAAAATAAAACCATAAACTTATTAATTATTATTTGGTACAAACTAAAATTATTATCAACCAACAGAACTTAATTAAAAATTCAAGAGGTCATTTTTTATTTTGAGTTATGTTTGAGCCATCCCAATTAATAAAAACAAACTCTTTGGACTTTTTTAAGTTCAGAATCAATCAATCAAAGTTTTATTATATAAATCATCTAACAAAAAAAGTCATAACAGTAATGCCAACCGATCACGGTCGCTAAAGAAAACAAAGACATTGATTAATCTAAAATGTAACTCAAAGGCCTAAACACTAAGCACTAAGCTAAGCCATTAATAAAATACTATTTAAACAATTTTAGTGAGGAAGCCAAGACTTGTTTTTGTGATAGACTGTTTAATTTTGAATGATTCTGTTATTAAAGAAAATCTTTTAATGTTTATTCTACTCTTTGGAATGTTAGGTTTTTATTGCGATCTCTTTTTTGGTTTCATATGTATGGTTTGAAATTAATTTAAAATTTGTAGCGCGATTTGGAAACATGTTAGTTATTTAATAATAAAATTTTAGGGGAGGGGGAGGGTTGAACAAAAAATTTTAGTATTTTATTATGATGTTTCCTTCTGATGGTATTCAATCGAGTTTATAGTCACCAAAACAATGGGTCAAATTTTTATTTTGTTTAGAGTTTTTACTTTTTGTCATATGGAAACTTTTTTAAAAGTCTAAACAATTCTATAATATTTTTGGTTGAATTTGAACTTTTTGTTGATATATAACATACCTTAAAAAACATCAAAAATGTCGAAAAATTTTTTATATGTGTACACGACGGTTTTTCTTTCCCAAAAATATTTCATAATGAAAGATTGAAAAATGTATCACAGCTGAAACAGTGGCTTTAAAAAACCACAGGAGGTAAAAAACTTAAAACTGCACCAAATAAAAAAAAAATTCAACAAATTGTTTTGGCATAAAAAAACAACATAAACCATCCTCACAACAAAGTAATATTAACTACATTGGCAAATATTAAAAAAAACAAACAAAAACAAACTTGAATTATTATGCTTAAACTGTATTGTCTTATATATTCTTATATATTGTAGGTTTTGGTGCTTATTTTTTCGTTTTTTTTATATTTACTTTTATTATTATTTTTTTTAGTGTAAATCTTAATTGTAAAAAAATAGTTTATTTTTAGGTTTTATTTAGGGTTAGGAACAACAAGCCTAAATGCTAAGTTTAAACAAGTTTAATTTTTAAAAATACTGAACGTGAACTTTTAAACTTTATCTGGTTTTGATTTTTGAAAGCAAAAAATTTTTAAGCGACGTTAAATTTAAATTTGAAGTCAAAAATGAAAGCGTATTTTACGTTAATACGCTAATTTTTACGCAAAAACGACTTATTTGTTTTCAAATTAAGCGTGTTTTTTATAAAATTTTCGACGATCTAATTTCCAGGAGCCACATTATTAGAAGTACGATTTAACTTCAGACTAAGAAAAAAAATCAATTCAACTGTTGATTGGCTACGTGGAAAATGTTCACCAATCATTAAAATTGCCTGAAGGCGGAGCTTATGGGGTTCTGATAGATAACCAATATTAAGTGTTTAGATTTTAGGCAAAACCAAACGTAGGTAGGTAGTGCACTTGTGTGCTAATTAAAAACCGGGGATTGTAATAACCAATTAAAACAATGCCATTTATCATGATTTATAATCATTAATTAATTATAATAATCGAGATATCCAACTAACTGATTTTTATAAATAACAGCAAGTGAAACTTCTTGATTCGTTATCATATCCCCCCATTTTTTATTCACTGAACGACTGCACGAGCCACGTTGGGTTTGATTTTTAGTATTTCCCTTATTCGAAGATAATCGCAACGCTTTGTGAATTTGCTCAGGTAATCTGCTGTATCTCGGATCTATTCTTCAGCTAGGTATTTATTGTTTAGTTTGAGTCGATGATCTATTCTTCAACGATCTATTATTGACAATTTTATCTCTGTGAAGTGTGAAGCGAACCCAAACAGGTTTGACATAGATATTTTAATGAACTTTTCAAGAATACATAACAAAGAATGTATCACTGTGTATTAAATTTCTTCCCTATTGGTGCATCGCTTTGACAGAAATTTATTCTCCCGGGGGGTTTTGACCCCCGGGGGGTCAAATTTAACTCTCCGGGAGTCAATTTGTCTTTCACAACCTTTTCGTAAGACATAAAAAACTGTCAAAACTAAGTAAAAAAGACACTTGTATTAATCAGCGTGAAAATAAATATAAAAACATACAAATATAAAAATAAGTTCTCAATTAACTAAAACTCACAGTTTCATGAAAGAACAACCAGGAATAAAGGTCTTTTCATTAAAGTTTTAAAATTATTCACACAAAAAATACCGAAATTTAATTATTTTGAAATTTTTTTTTATATATTTGCGTTCAATATTAACTTTTTATACAAACAAATATTTTAAGAATTGGAATTAGACAAAAATATTGAAATTAAGATTTTAAAATAGGTGTAAATCGATAAAATTAAAAGGAAAGAAACAAAAATAACGCTCGATTAGAAGGGTATTGAACCAGGGACCTGGCAAAACAAAAATAATTTGCACGAAGCACTGGGCTATCGCAGCTCGTTTCAAATGGACGCTAAAAACCGTTTATAAACTGTGCTTTCTAACGAGAGTTTCGTCAAAGACACTGCTCGTTGTGTCCAAGCAATATTTCCATTTTTGTTACGTGTTTTGTGTAATCTAAAAAAAGAATCTTTAAATAATTTTATTCTGCATAAAACTTCAAACAAATTTCGAGTAGTGTTTTTAGAATTTTATTATTTTGTCTTCAGTTTTAATTAAATTTTTTAGTTTTATAAAGAAGACGATTAAAAATTTTGTTTAAATATTCAATGAACTACAATTTTACGTTGTCTTTCTTTAAAATAACTTAATCAGAAAGTAATCAATCAGTCTAATACTTTTTAATGATTTATTTATTGTGATATTTTGTCATTTCCTGTCGTTTTAGTGATTTTTTTTATTCACCGCCTTTATTTTATTTCGTGCCAACTAGGGACGGCTCAAATTCGACCCCCGGGGGGTACAATTTGACCCTCCAGGGGTTAAATTTCTGTCAAAGCGATGCACGGATAGGGAAGTGATACAGTGATACATTCTTTGTTATGTATTCTTGACTTTATGTGGCAGTTTCTAATATTTTCAGCGCGCTGAAAAATCATTTTTAAACACGTTTAAACTAAGCGGAAACGCCTTTTTTAGTCAGCTAAACATTTTTAAACGCCTTTTTTGTTTTTCCTAAGCCTAAGCAAAACCTAAAAATCAAGCTAAACTCTATCATGATCGAGTTTCAGATTTCTCAGCGCGCTTAAAATTACCACTAGCGCGCTGAAAATTAGAATCTGCCCTTTATTTAGTTTCTGTCTATACCAAAAATATACAATATAACGAAAAATGTGCAACACCTATATAAAAAAGTACGGAAAGTAGGCCATTATAATGAGCCTCTCCATTTAAATGACACTCTCCATAATAATGGCATAGTAGCCATTTTAATGCGGGAAAATATGCTGTTCGCCTAGGTTATTCTGGACAAATGTGCGCGAATCAATAAAAACATTATATTTCATTTGGGGGATGAGCGCGCATTTAGTGTAAAGTGACGTAGGCAAACGGCATATTTTCCCGCATTAAAATGGATACTATGCCATTATTATGGAGAGTGTCATTTAAATGGAGAGGCTCATTATAATGGCCTATTTTTCCGTACTTTTTTATATAGGAGTTGCACATTTTTTTTGTTATATTATGGCAGTTTCTGATTTTCAGCGGGCTAATTTTTCAGCGCGCCGAAAAATAATTTTTTAAACACGGTTAAATTAAGAGAAAACGCCTTTTTTAGTCAGCTAAACAGTTTTAAACGTCTTTTTTGTTTTTCCTAAGCCTAAGCAAAACCTAAAAATCAAGCTAAACTTTATCATGATAGAGTTTCAGATTTCTCAGCGCGCTTAAAACTACCACTAGCGCGCTGAAATTCAGAATCTGCCTATATTATATATTTTTGTCTATACTGTACACGTCCATAAGTCAGTCGGATTTTGGACTGACCGCAACCGACAGCCCGAACCTTACCGAACGAAAAAAAAGGCTATCTCGGTTTTACTCTACTTTTATTTTTAAGGTTAAGCCTATGCGTTCCTAAGCCTAAGCGAAGCCTTAAAAACAACGTAAGCTTTAACAAATAGCTAAAAGTTTAGGTTGTTTTTTTTAGGCTTTGCTTAGGCTTAGTAACGCGTAAGCTTAACAACCTTTAAAATAAAACTCGAGTAAAAAAAGTCGAGTAAAACCGAATTATCCAAAAAAATTTATGTATTGGAAACTGAAGGTTGAACCAAAGGTTGAATCAGAGGTTGAACCAGAGGTTGAAATCAGAAATACCTTTGTGGAAGAAATCCTATTTCCTGAAAGGTTAAATTAATAAACAACATGGAAAAACAACAAACAAACAAAGCTTAAATTCTGATCACTTTTTATCAATTATAACTCAAAACTAACCCAGAGCTTATGGTTATTGTATTTTTTCAACCTCTGTGGCAACGGAGCAAAACGCATTTTAATTTCTTTTTTTATGATTTTTAATTTTGGTATAAAATTAATTTATGGTATAAGTTTCATACGTGTTAAAATTCGATTTGACCAATTTAAAAGTAAATACAAGTTGTAAAACATTTTTATAAACTAAATAGAACACGTAGACCTTATTTTTGTGGTTATTTTTAAGATTTAAGCTATTGGTAAAAAGTTATGAGCCAATTTATACCGGCCTTCAGCAAGTGCAATTTATGATGTTAGAAAAAAAAATTGTAAACTAACAAACTAAATTAAAAACTATGTTTTAACCATGCTAATAGTCTGAAAAACACAAAAAATTCAAAAAAATTGAAAACTCGA
>JASAMX010020873.1:0-56066 GCA_030248175.1 Microlaimidae sp. YZB2_3 | reverse complement strand
GCATTTCTTAAGCTTTTTATTGCTTGAAACATCAAACTTTTTTTTTGGAAGAAGTAATTAAAAATCATTTTTAAAATATTATTTTTATGAATTTTTCAAAATTTGCGAGTTGCCCCTCTAACATACTCCCATTTTGGTGTGGGAGATTAAACCGCGCTCCTAAATTTTGGGGCTCTCCCCCTTTCAACCCATTCTCCCCCTATTTTGCATTCAAATGATGTCAATTCTTTCAATCTAAACATATTCAAGCGGTGAACACGTAATCTTCAGACGAACAAAATGCATGCATAAATGGATGCATGTTGGAAAATTATAAAACGTTTAGTTTAATTAAATTATGCATTATCTGTTTCTAACGCTAATGCCAACGTTAACGTCTCTCAAATGCTTATATTGAATAATTACTTATTTATAATTTTTGATTGTTTTATTTTAAATATTCGATTAAATATTGCTGGCGCGGTCTGCCAGGTATCTTTTGCATTTAGTACGTTTTAGGTTTAGCGGGAAAGCCAAATCAAGAATCAGGCTTAGGGTTGATGATTTCAGGCTGTTGAAGCCGAAGGCACTTAGAACTGAAATTCGGAGCCGAAAGTGTAAAGTCGTTGCTAAAAACTATCCCTAAGTCCAAGCCAAAGCCTAACCCCAAAACTATTTTTTTTACTTTCCGCTGCAAGGTCCCATTTATGCGTACTCTAAGAACGCAAAATTTTGTGACGGCTCCAAGTTCGTTGCTGATGGCTCTAAAGACCCCGTATCATAAATTTTTTTAAAGCTAGACTTAAACTCAATAACTAAAACATTTTTAAAGTTTGAAGTAAACATTGCAAACTTGTCGCATGTTTAATGAGGATTTAACACAGTTTTATAATATCAAATGAAATTTATTACATAAAGAATGTATTCCTGTTGAATTTAAACGGACCTTCTGATTTTTATATTTTATTTGGAAGTTAAACATAATAAAATTATTTTTTGTTATATTTAGTTGAAAAGGAGAATTTTACTTTGTTGAAATAAATAAATTTACATTATGTAATATTGATAAAAAATACAAAATACTTTTTTAAAGTTAGTTTTCTTCATTTGAGTGATATAAAAATTCTGAACGTTATGTTTAACCTATAAGTATGCAATAATTGTCTAGACTTCGAATATTATCAGATAAATACCATAATAACTTAACTTGTACACAATTAGGATGATTATAATGAGGAGACTGAATAGCATTTTTTCGATTTTTTTTCCATCATTTGGGTGTCTGTCATCTCAAAGATTTAAATTTATATGTTTCCAGATTTAAAATAAGAATTTACAATATTTTTTTGTTTATAAAGTAAAATATTTTTTGTGGTTTGTTTTTATGAAAAACTCAGATTTCTTGTTTTTTTATAACTTCGTAAAACTTAGTTTTGAATTTACAAGATTTTTGACGATTTTTAAGTAAAAACATTAAAAATTCTTAATACAAAATATTTTTAAATTACTTTGTTATCTAATATTTTATTGTAAACATTAAAAAACTGGGTCACTTAGACTTATTTTGCCTGAAACCGAAAATGATTATTTTTTATTTATATCGTGCTTTAAATGACAAGACAATAATACAAAAATGCAAAAATGCTAGGTTTAGTATTGAACATGTTTATGCCAATCTTTTCGAATTAGAGACGCAATTTTCACCAGGTTATGCACAAAAATTTTAAAAAAGGGATGTTTTATTTTAAATTCAGACCTAGGTACGGAGTTTTTAGTTTATAACCACAAGTAGAGGGGAACTTGGAACTGCGAACAATAGAGAATTCGGAGCCCTTAAGAAAAAAGTGGTTTGGGCCTCGCTTCGGCTTAGCTATTTTTACTTTCGGCTTTCGATTTTAGCTATTTTTACTTTCGGCTTTCGATTTTAGCTATTTTTACTTTCGGCTTCAACTTCCCCACTTACGGCTCTAAGTCCCCTATTTTTGGCTCCAAGTTTCCTCAGCTCTATCGACTCTAAATCCAGTTCTAAAAAACATTGAGACTGGAAAAAAATTTAGTCAGCATATCTCCTTAACGGGATGTTTTGCAAACGCTAACGCTAAGTTTTATTAGTATATAAAGTTTAAGATTACTTATATACTTATACATTGATATATTTATTGTCTGAATGAACCCTACTGTTAGCGAGAAAGTTTTTTCAGGCTCAATCATTTTTGAACAAGTTTTATGTCAAAAATATATGTGATAAAAATATATATTTACTCCATCAAGAATTTTTAAGAAAACAGTGTTTTTTTCTTGGAGGCAATAAAAGTCTTAAAAAACTTATCCTCAGAGATTTGTGGAGCTGAGAGCTATTTTTTAGCCGTTATGTGATTGATTATTTTTAAATATACGTTTAACTTGAGCAATTAGCGGTTTACTCGCTTAATTAAGAAGCAAACAGCGCGTTATCAAATTTCTCTTTTTATTGGTTTTAATTTTTTGTTTTTTTTTGCTTAATTGAGCTGCTACACTCAAAGAAATCTTCCACGTCTATAGATGTATAGTGTTTTGTTTCTGGTGCTTTATTAATATTATTTTTAGCTCATTGAAATATGCAATGATATATAATCAAACTTTTTAAATTAATTAAAAATATAAATAAAAGCTTATAAAATAAAAAAATAAAAACTTCGTCGAACTTGTCTAATGATTTTGATTTTTCTGATTTCCCAACATTATATTTTTGTTATTTTTTGAAATAAAAACGAATAATTTAACCTAAAAATAATCTAATAAAAGTTTGCTATTTTATACCGACTGTAATGATTTTTATTATTTCTGTTTATTGTTTATATTTTATTGTGCTATCTTAAATTTAGGCCCGCAATAAAATTTCACAATTTTAAAACTAAATTAAAAAAATGTCCAAAAAAATAATAACTTGCTATTATCATTGCTTATAATATTCCTTTAGATTAAGACTGGAAATTTGAATGTTATTCTTTCGTACATGAATATGTTATAGATTTTGGGATTATAAATGAGAAATCAGTGAAAATCTAAATTTATTTACTTTTCATAAGACAAACTATTGAGTTTGAAAACTATATATGTACAAAATTTTGTAAACTTGTGACAAAAATTTAATTTTAAAACGTTTTTCCTCGATATAACTGAGCAGCCGAAATGTACGACGTTCAGATTAATGTGTTAACTACACTTTTAACTATCAGTAAAGTTTAAAAAAAGTGGTATTTATCAATGAAATTATTTCTTTGACCAATGGATATGGCGAAAATAAACTGGTTTTTAAAATACCTAATTTTTTGTTAAATAAGCAACAAACTTTGGTGTGCTGTTAGAACAAGCCTATTTGAGTATGTCCTTTAAAAATTTTTGCTTAAAAAATTAAGTTAAAAAAAAGGAAAAATTAAAAAAAAATTTTTAAAACGACCGAAATCAGAATTTTTGATTTTGTCTTTTGTACACGTTGGATGCCTAACTCAGTAAATTAAGTTTAAAATAAAATAGTGTTTTTATAAAGAAACTAAGGGCTTTTTATTTAGTAAAAAAAAATTATTTAGTTTTTATTTTTTATTTAGTAAAAAAAATTTGCTTGTCTAGGAATGTATTGGAAATGCTCCTGTATCTAGAATATATTGGAAATGCTTCTTTGAACAGTACAGCAACCCACTTTTAAAAGCTTACCTGTTCAAAAATTATAAAACTGGTTTTTCTAAATTTCTATAAACGTAATATACTGGTTTTTACTAAAACACGAATTTATAAATAAAAAATTTAAATAAATGAAAAAAACACGATACCAAATACTGGTTTTAAAAACCAGTAACGTGTTTGAAACAGTACCGAACCTGCTTTAAAATAAAGTTTTAACTGGATTCACTAGAATAAGCCGACGTTTTACAAATCCCTATATGGTGTTTTTAATTATTTTATTTTTATTGCATAATGTTTTTAAAATCATTTGAAAAGTGGTTTAATAAAAGTTGAAGTTTCAGCCATGGGTTCACCCATATATCTACCACAATTTTAACGTAACAATACAAATCCGGATTTGTATAAAACTATTTTTACTTTAAAGAAGTGAAAGCCTAATGAAAAAACTCTTAGATTTATTTTTGTTTTTTTTTATGGTAAATTAAATCTTTCCTTGTTTTGTGGCAGTGAATTTTACAAAATATATCAAATATAATAAACTCCTAGAACATTAAATCAGGTTTGTTTTAGTCGATGTAACCTTTTTAATTCAACGTATATTGATAGATATTTTTTCTTTCGTAAAACCAAATACTACTTTTAAAGCTTTCAAATGGGGATAGATTTAAGCTAATAAACCAGTGTTATGCAGGTTGAGACTTTTGCTCATATTTAGTGCAACAATAGTTGACACTTCGACTTTCCTGTAAAGAACTTTTCTACAGGTGTAATTATAGTTTAATTAGTTAAACATTAGTTATGGTATAGTTAATTAATTTTAAAAGACCGATTTTCTTTTAAGAAACTAATCGCTTTGAAAAAAAAACTTGGGAGGTTTTTTGCTTCTATAAAAAAAAAACATTTTCATCTCATTTTTTGTTATTAAAGTATTTTTTAAAACCAAACTTATCATTTAATTTATATTTTAATTAAAAATACAAAAATGGATTTAAAATATTAATGTTTTGTGAATTTTTATTGTTTTGTTATAGTATCAATTATTAAGTAAATGAATATGAAAGTTATAGTACTTTTCAATGATTGAAGAGCGTTTAAAACGCGGCAAGAGAACGTGCCAGTGCAGCTCAGTGTTAATCTGCTGTTCTGTTTAGCCGTTTTACCCTCGCCCTTATATTATACACAGAGCAGTAAGACGCGATACACTCTCCGCGTTTGATCAGCGATAACAATCGAAAAGCGTTAAAACAAAATTATTGAGTTGCTCCTTTAAAATACGATCAAAAATTGGTTTTTTATAATTCCTAATAATATTATACAAATTTTTACTGCTTTTGCTTTTAATATTCCTATGTCAAAATACCCTTAATTTTTCTTACGTTTTACGCTTGGGCTACCTACTAATTATCGTCCCATTTCACTTACATGTGTTAGTGTTCGTGTAATGGAAAGCATAGTTAACGAATCAATGTTAAAATATTTGCGTTCTAATAACCTCATATAAAAGAAACAATTTGGTCTTTATCCAAACGCTCTGCCGGCTTGCAATTATTGTCAACTCTTAAGGATTGGACAAAAGCTCTTAACGATAAAAAGTCGGTACGAGTGGCTTACATTGATTATGCCAAAGCTTTCGATTCGGTCTGCCACTCAAAACTTATAACTAAACTCCATGCATACGGTATAGGTTATGAACTTAAAAACTGTGTTGAAGCGTTTTTGTCCAACCGTCGTCAGTGTGTTGTTTTAGGAGATAGTATTTCTGAGTTTTTGCCTGTTACAAGTGGATTGTCTCAGCTACATGTAAGTCATTGAAACTTTTTGCCAAAAAAATGGCTAATTTTGACATTTCCAAATTTTGTTCTGTATATTCACTGTATATGTACACATTTGTTTGAATAAAAAAATGTATTTTATTATCTCGTATTGATTTTGTTTTTTTTTTCAAATTTTCTTTTGACTTTTAACTATACTCTCGTCTGTATAAGTGCCTTTTATGTATTTTTTATACAATATGCCTGTACGACGATAAACATTTACATTTTACATTTACATTTAGATTGGTTGGGGTTTATTTTGTAGTGTTATCTTTGTTTTAACTGTGTTAAAAAGCAGTAAATAATTGAAATTTTGAGCAAATTAGATTTTTTTAACAAATAAAAATTACAAAAAACGAAGAATACATGAAATTAATTAATTAAAAAAGAAGAATGAGAAACGGAGAATAATTATACGGGATATGTGTGAATCCTAACGACATGCATACGTATGCATGTTTTTTTATGCATACGGTTGCATGTTTTTCGAAAAATATGCAACCGTATGCATGTGATTTTATAAATTGGCAAACGGTTGCATGGAAAACCATGCAACCGTCTGCAAAATATGCATACGTATGCATAATTTTTTAAAATCACATGCAAACGGTTGCATGTGTTTTTAAATTACATGCAACCGTTTGCATGTTTTTTATAACACATGCAACCGTTTGCATGTGTTTTTAAAAAATGATTATGTTTAAACAAAATGCACCGTATGCATGTGTTTTTCAAAACACATGCAACCGTTTGCATGTTGAAGGATGTGATTTTAAAAAAATATGTATACGTTTGTATTTTGCTTTTTTTTACATGCAACCGTTTGCCAATTTATAAAATTACATTCATACAGTTGCATATTTTTCGAAAATCATGCAACCATATGCTTAAAAAACATGCATACGTATGCCCATGTCGTCAGGACTTCACACATATCCCGTAAGTAATTATTCTAAACCGTTATCTCAATTTATTCTTATTTTAATTAATTAATTAATCATGTATTCTTGATTTTGTAATTTTCTTATTTGTTAAAAAAATACTTTTCAAAATAAAATGAAACAGTTCCATGTGATTTTGAAAATTATGCATACGTATAATGTGTTCAAATGCGTTTGCTGTGTTTTAATGTAGGTTGCTGTTGTTTTTCAATGTGATTTTTTTTTTAAATCTCTGTAAATTTGCTTTCTTTGGCGTCAGTAGTTACTTGCGCTATTAGAGTTTTTATTTTTAAACATATATCAATTTATTCGTATTTTAATGAAAAATACAATAATGTTTTTAGATTTTTAATTTTCTTGTTTGTTTACCAGATAATTAACAATATGAAAAAACACAAATAAAAACGCGCAAAATATAATATATTGAAACAAGCCAATAAGTGATATTTTAAATAATTCGTAGGAAAGTAAATATAAATGCATACAAATATATCAAAATAGGTCGACGATTCATTGAACTGAAATTGTTTTAAAACAAAAGACAGAAATAAAAGAATTCTTATTTTTGTTTTAAAATTTTTGTTAAAAAAATAATGGCACGAAAATATGTAAGTATTTTTTCTATTTGCATTTAATGCAATATTTATCGCAACATATTAAGAATTAAAATTACAAAAAATAACAAAATAATACTAGAATAAAAACTTAAAAATAGGTAAAAAATCAATAAAATTAAGAAGAAAGAGACAAAAAGAGAGCGTTCAATTAAAGGGATTCGAACCAGGAGCTCGTAAAATGCAAACATATAGTCTTCTTAATTAACCACTGGGCTACTGCGACATAGGTTTATCGGTTCTAGTGTTGTAAAAAGTATTGATTTTGGATTATTTTAAGTAAAAATAAAAGTAATTTGAAAAATTTTGATTTAAATAAAGTAAGAATAAATGTAAGAGCAATTTTTTTAAGTAAAAGTAAGAGTAAAAGTATAATAAAAGTAATTTTGAAACGGTGCAAAACACCGGTTTTTGGAGCTCCATAGCTCCGTTCTAAAGTTTTTTGCTTATTTTATGTATAAATTGTCATTTTAATAACTTTTTTAGTCAAAATAAATGGTTTTAGCGTATTAGTGGCTTAAAAATTATCTTCGGCCATTCACTTTACAACACGCCCATAGTCAATCAACCCATAGTCGATTAAAAGTAAAAATAATCCAAAATCCAATACTTTTATTACTTTAAGTAAAAGTAAAAGTAACTTTTTACAACACTAATCGGTTCTAAGAACTTTATATAAACTGTGCTTTTTCTCAAAACAAAAAAATATGAAAGGCATTGCGTTTAAAAAATTTAATGTATGTGTTTGTTTTCTGATTTAGAAGTTAATACTCGAATTTTATATTTTTTAATGATTTATTTTATGATACGTCGTCATTCCTTGTCGTTTTTTTATTCGCCCTTTTAGTTTCTAGTGGAAAAAGAAAAGAACAGTTTAAATTTAACCCAAACTTGCAGGGGAACGGGGGAAGTAAAATTTTGTTAAAACAATGAATATAAAATAAATTTTTACTAAAGTGATCTGTTTTTTGTTAGCTATTCGTTTTGATACTGTATTCTTGATATTACTTGTATAAAGAAGCGGTACAGAGTCAAGCTTTTTGACTTCAATTTTAATGATTGATTTTTTGCGAAAACCTTACCACTGCCCCTAATAGACCACAAATTTTGTTTCGTCAAAATATCTTTAATAATTCACGAGATATATATTAACTTTTAAAAATGATGTATTTCGGCGATTCTGTACTTAAAAATAGTCTCAATCAGTATAAAAATTTGGGTTTAACATTTAGTAAAACATTTAACACCAAAAAATTGTTGTGCGGCCAGAAAACAGTCCATTATGCATGTTTACTTTTTTTCTCATAACAAAAAATCTAATAAAGCATTCTCAACAACTTTTTCAAACTGTTTCCTGAAAAAGACATAAAGAAAAAAATTAAATCATTTAAAAAACAAAAATTTTAAACACCTTCCGTTTTTATCACTAATATTAGAAACGGCAAACAATTTTTATCATTTTTATATGCTTTAAAAACAGTGTTACAGCTATTAAAAAATCGTATTTAAATGTGTATTAATATCAATATTATAGATATTTTGTGATTTTTATTTTCGTTTTGTAATAGCAAGAATTAATTATCAGGTATACAAATAGAAAAAATTAAAAATCTATAAAAACCATTTTATTTTTCATTAAAATACAAAAAATTGATATAGTGGTTTTTTTTGAGAGAAAGCACATTACATAAGGTTTTTAGAACTTTTTCCCGAATTTTTGTTTCGAGAGAAAACACAGTTTATTATGAGGTTTTTAAAATTTTATAAGGCCAATTTTACAGTTTTACAATTTTACAATGTCGGCGGGGCTCCCGGACAATTCGCTCCCGGGACAATTCGCTCCCGGACAATTCGCTCCCGGGACAATTCGCTCCCGGGACAATTCGCTCCCGGGAGTTTTTATAAACGCAAATCTTATCAAACCAACTTCATTAGGGACAATTCGCTCCCGGGACAATTCGCTCCCGGAAGTTTTTATAAACGCAAATCTTATCAAACCTACTTCATTAGGGACAATTCGCTCCCTGGAGAATTCGCTTCCTGCCCAATTCGCTACCGGCATTTTTAATAAACTCGATTCTTTTAAAGTAATTCATTCAGACGAAATTAATGATTTTTTTAGCTATTGTTTGTAAAAATGATGAGTAATTTATACAATGATTTGTTTGCAAGCGGGAAAAAATTAAGTTATATGTACCAAGAACAATACCTAAGGATAAATTTGCAACCTTTAAAAATTTTTATTGTTCGTTTTGGCAATAGTTATGAACAATCACGACGGTTAATTCAATGTACACAAAGGTCTCGAGAAGAATTAAACGTAATTGGTATATAACGTTGGAACTAAAAAAATGAGCATAAAAAGTTTAGAAAACTAACTATTTTGCTCTTTTTTCAACATTTTTCTAAAACAAGCTGTTATCTATGTTTTTTACTCATGTTTATTAGTTAACCACCGTTATATATGAATTATTTCCGTTTCTTCCCGAGACCTTTGTGTACATTGAATTAATCGTCGTCATTGTTCAGAGCCAGTTTTTTCTAGGTGGCCGAAGTTAATGGCTCGCGCCTTAATTTCGGCCACTATAAAAAAAAGTTTAAACCTCCACTGATCTTGAAGTGTAACAGAAATTTTAAAATTTTGTACTGGAATAACAAAAATAGCTATCGTTCGATTTTTAGACCAAATTTCGGGTCGATTGGAAAAATCAGAAAAACTTATCCAAAAAAATAAAAAAAGGTGGCCGAAATTAAGTCAGCTACCCTATATTCCAAAAAATTTTCCACAATGAGAAAAATAAGTTGTATTAAAATATAAACTAATTCTTGCAATAATCAAGAATTTATTAAAAAACTTGGCATTAACAGTTTGTTGGTGCAAACGCAATTTGTTTTTTATGAAACCTGTTTCAAAATGTCGAATTTCTTATTTACAGATATAAATAACTTTCAAAAAATAAACTCCAATTCCAGAAAGGCTTAACTTTTTTGTTTTAAATTAATACAATATTTTGTTTCAGCTTAACCTGAAGAAGACATATCAATAATAGATAATAATATCTTAATAAAAAGCAAAGCAAAAAACAAAATATCACACCATAACATATCACGCCATAATGTTTCACACATTTTGGGATAAACTTTATGTGAAAATCTTGAAAGCGTTTGTGAAAGTTAAAAAATTTTTAAATTTTGTGAATGAGTTTTCATGTTTTACATGTTATATGAAATAAACTTTCCGAGTGCTTGAAAGCAGATTTGTATTGATTAAAATATTTGTTTTTTCATTGTTGTTATAATTATTTACTTTTTTTATCAATTTTTTAAGGTTTTAATTCTTCGGTGCAGAAATAATATAAATAATTATAATTAATAAAGAAATTATTTGTGTTTTGTAAATTTCCACCGTGTTATGTGCATGCATCAATTCGCCGCCGGGTTCATTGTCTGGCTCTGCAGCGCTCAGTTTTTTTTTTAATTTTTAATTTCAAAACATGCTTTAAATTATTTTATCCGCATTTTTAGGACTATTTTTTTGAATTTAAAAAATGTTCCAAATAAAATTTGACCAAATATCTTCTGGTACTGCTCTTTAATTATTTATGAAGTTAGCACAGAAATAAGCTGAAACTTCCGAGGGTTAGTACGGAGTTCTCAGACTCGTCAACATCTTTACTGTCTGAAGTCTGAACTCTGAACATACGCCCAGGGAGAAATTGCCCTTTTTCCTGCTGTCTTCTTAGAGCATTTTCCAAGTTTTTGTTTTAATTAGCAATACAATGATGCTCTTAGATTTTTATATTTTCTTGTGTTTTATATCTAATAATTAATAAAATTAAAAATATATCAGTCAAACTTTCAATTTAAAAAAAATTGTTCAGTGTTAAAAATACAGATAATCATATTTTGTTTTTATTTTTTGTTTACATAGGAATGAATTCATAGTTTGGTTTTTAAAATCACTTTAATATGGTGCAAGTAAATATAAATAAAAAAAAAATAAAAAAAAATTTAATTTTTTTTATAATTTATAATACACAAAAACTAAGCATAAACTAGCAAATAAGATTAATCTAATTTAAACTAACGATTAATCATTAGTTTAGCTATAGTTTCAAAACTGTTGTCTTATTTAAATGCATTATATGATCATAAAATATTATAAGTTTATATTATATTGCTAAAAAAAGGTTAGTAATAAAATATAAAAAATTGTTAAATGAATAATAAACATTTTTTAAATTAAATATAAACACAAAAACTTTTAGCTATTTTTAATATCTAACAAAATATAGTAAAATTAAATAAAACAAACAATAAAAAAAAATTTTTTCAAACAAAATTAAAAAATAAAAAATTTGATTTAATACTAAAAACTTACATAAAAAAAACAAAAAAATTTTTAAAAAATATACAAAAAAAAAATATTTTTAAAAAAATAAAAAATTTATCAAACCAACTTATTAGGGACAATTCGCTCTTTTTTAATAAACTCCATTCTTTTAAAGTAATTCATTCAGATGAAATTAATGATTTTTTAGCTATTGTTTGTAAAAATGATGAGTAATTTATACAATGATTTAATTGTCATATAAACTAACCTATATTTTGTTAGACTCACTTAAAAATAAATGAGCATAACGGAATGCTTAGTTTTTGTGTATTATATTGTAATTATAAAAACAATGTATTAATCATTAACAATAATTTCATTACTAACCAAAACAATTTCTTTAAAAGGCACATAAGCAACGTTAAAAATAGAGAAAAACATAAAATAAAAGAATCATAAATATAAAAAACAACATAATATTAAAAAAACTAATAGCTAAACTAATGATTAAATCGTAGTTTAAATTAAATCAATCTTGATTTTCTAGTTTAAAGGTATGCTTAGTTTTTGTGTATTATATTGTAATTATAAAAACAATGTTTATTATATCCATTTAACAATTTTATTATTTTATTTTATTTAATTTTAATTTTATTTTATTTTATTATTTAATCATTCGTTCGCAAAAACAGCCAACTTGCACCATATTAAAGTGATTTTAAAAACCAAACTATGAATTCATTCCGATGTAAACAAACATTAGTGGTGTTATCAGAATATGACATATTTTTTATTTATGGTTATCTGTATTTTTAACACTGAACAATTTTCTTTTAAATTGAAGGGTTTTGACTGTCGTGTTTTTTTATTTATGGTTATCTGTATTTTTTAATTTTATTAATTATTAGATATAAAACACAAGAAAATATAAAAATCTAAGAGCATCATTGTATTGCTAATTAAAACTAAACTTGAAAAATGCTCTGAGAATAGAGCAGGAAAAAGGGACGATTTCTCCCTGGGCGTATGTTCAGAGTTCAGACAGTAAAGATGTTGACGAGTCTGAGAACTCCGTACTAACCCTCGGAAGTTTCAGCTTATTTCTGTGCTAACTTCATAAATAATTAAAGAGCAGTACCAGAAGATATTTGGTCAAATTTTATTTGGAACATTTTTTAAATTCAAAAAAATAGTCCTAAAAATGCGGATAAAATAATTTAAAGCATGTTTTGAAATTAAAAATTAAAAAAAAAACTGAGCGCTGCAGAGCCAGACAATGAACCCGGCGGCGAATTGATGCATGCACATAACACGGTGGAAATTTACAAAACACAAATAATTTCTTTATTAATTATAATTATTTATATTATTTCTGCACCGAAGAATTAAAACCTTAAAAAATTGATAAAAAAAGTAAATAATTATAACAACAATGAAAAAACAAATATTTTAATCAATACAAATCTGCTTTCAAGCACTCGGAAAGTTTATTTCATATAACATGTAAAACATGAAAACTCATTCACAAAATTTAAAAATTTTTTAACTTTCACAAACGCTTTCAAGATTTTCACATAAAGTTTATCCCAAAATGTGTGAAACATTATGGCGTGATATGTTATGGTGTGATATTTTGTTTTTTGCTTTGCTTTTTATTAAGATATTATTATCTATTATTGATATGTCTTCTTCAGGTTAAGCTGAAACAAAATATTGTATTAATTTAAAACAAAAAAGTTAAGCCTTTCTGGAATTGGAGTTTATTTTTTGAAAGTTATTTATATCTGTAAATAAGAAATTCGACATTTTGAAACAGGTTTCATAAAAAACAAATTGCGTTTGCACCAACAAACTGTTAATGCCAAGTTTTTTAATAAATTCTTGATTATTGCAAGAATTAGTTTATATTTTAATACAACTTATTTTTCTCATTGTGGAAAATTTTTTGGAATATAGGGTAGCTGACTTAATTTCGGCCACCTTTTTTTATTTTTTTGGATAAGTTTTTCTGATTTTTCCAATCGACCCGAAATTTGGTCTAAAAATCGAACGATAGCTATTTTTGTTATTCCAGTACAAAATTTTAAAATTTCTGTTACACTTCAAGATCAGTGGAGGTTTAAACTTTTTTTATAGTGGCCGAAATTAAGGCGCGAGCCATTAACTTCGGCCACCTAGAAAAAACTGGCTCTGAACAATGACGACGATTAATTCAATGTACACAAAGGTCTCGGGAAGAAACGGAAATAATTCATATATAACGGTGGTTAACTAATAAACATGAGTAAAAAACATAGATAACAGCTTGTTTTAGAAAAATGTTGAAAAAAGAGCAAAATAGTTAGTTTTCTAAACTTTTTATGCTCATTTTTTTAGTTCCAACGTTATATACCAATTACGTTTAATTCTTCTCGAGACCTTTGTGTACATTGAATTAACCGTCGTGATTGTTCATAACTATTGCCAAAACGAACAATAAAAATTTTTAAAGGTTGCAAATTTATCCTTAGGTATTGTTCTTGGTACATATAACTTAATTTTTTCCCGCTTGCAAACAAATCATTGTATAAATTACTCATCTTTTTACAAACAATAGCTAAAAAAATCATTAATTTCGTCTGAATGAATTACTTTAAAAGAATCGAGTTTATTAAAAATGCCGGTAGCGAATTGGGGAGAGAGCGAATTCTGCAGGCTGCAAATTGTCCCTAATGAAGTAGGTTTGATAAGATTTTCGCTTATAAAAACTTCCGGGAGCGAATTGTTCCGGGAGCGAATTGTCCCTAATGAAGTGGTTGATAAGATTTCGTTTATAAAACTCATGGGAGCGAATTGTCCCGGGAGCGAATTGTCCCGGGAGCGAATTGTCCCGGGAGCGAACTGTCCCGGGAGCGAATTGTCCGGGAGCAAATTGTCCGGGAGCAAATTGGCGGGAGCGAATAAACTTAAATTTAAACGTCATTTAAAAAATTATGAAAATTTTTTAAAAGTTATATATATATATAAATATAAGCAGTAAACAAAAAATAAATAAAAAATATTTGTATTGGTTATTTACCAATTAAAAGAAATATTGTATATAGTTTAATATATTTTTAAAAGAATAAATTAAGATTTTTTAAATAAATTTTAATAAAAAATAAAAAAAAAAAAAAAAAAAAATAATAAAAAAAAAAAAAAAGATTTGGGGACAATTCGCTCCCGCCAATTCGCTCCCGGACAATTCGCTCCCGGGAAATTCGTCCGGACAATTCGCGAATGCCGGGACAATCGCTCCGGGACAATTCGTCGGGAGTTTTTATAAACGCAAATTTATCAAACCAACTTCATTGGGACAATTCGCTGGGACAATTCGCTCCGGAAGTTTTTATAAACGCAAATCTTATCAAACCTACTTCATAGGGACAATTCGCTCCCTGGAGAATTCGCTTTCCCAATCGCTACCGGATTTTTAATAAACTCGATTCTTTTAAAGTAATTCATTCAGACGAAATTAATGATTTTTTAGCTATTGTTTGTAAAAATGATGAGTAATTTATACAATGATTTGTTTGCAAGCGGGAAAAAATTAAGTTATATGTACCAAGAACAATACCTAAGGATAAATTTGCAACCTTTAAAAATTTTTATTGTTTGTTTTGGCAATAGTTATGAACAAATGTACACAAAGGTCTCGAGAAGAATTAAACGTAATTGGTATATAACGTTGGAACTAAAAAAATGAGCATAAAAAGTTTAGAAAACTAACTATTTTGCTCTTTTTTCAACATTTTTCTAAAACAAGCTGTTATCTATGTTTTTTACTCATGTTTATTAGTTAACCACCGTTATATATGAATTATTTCCGTTTCTTCCCGAGACCTTTGTGTACATTGAATTAATCGTCGTCATTGTTCAGAGCCAGTTTTTTCTAGGTGGCCGAAGTTAATGGCTCGCGCCTTAATTTCGGCCACTATAAAAAAAAGTTTAAACCTCCACTGATCTTGAAGTGTAACAGAAATTTTAAAATTTTGTACTGGAATAACAAAAATAGCTATCGTTCGATTTTTAGACCAAATTTCGGGTCGATTGGAAAAATCAGAAAAACTTATCCAAAAAAATAAAAAAAGGTGGCCGAAATTAAGTCAGCTACCCTATATTCCAAAAAATTTTCCACAATGAGAAAAATAAGTTGTATTAAAATATAAACTAATTCTTGCAATAATCAAGAATTTATTAAAAAACTTGGCATTAACAGTTTGTTGGTGCAAACGCAATTTGTTTTTTATGAAACCTGTTTCAAAATGTCGAATTTCTTATTTACAGATATAAATAACTTTCAAAAAATAAACTCCAATTCCAGAAAGGCTTAACTTTTTTGTTTTAAATTAATACAATATTTTGTTTCAGCTTAACCTGAAGAAGACATATCAATAATAGATAATAATATCTTAATAAAAAGCAAAGCAAAAAACAAAATATCACACCATAACATATCACGCCATAATGTTTCACACATTTTGGGATAAACTTTATGTGAAAATCTTGAAAGCGTTTGTGAAAGTTAAAAAATTTTTAAATTTTGTGAATGAGTTTTCATGTTTTACATGTTATATGAAATAAACTTTCCGAGTGCTTGAAAGCAGATTTGTATTGATTAAAATATTTGTTTTTTCATTGTTGTTATAATTATTTACTTTTTTATCAATTTTTTAAGGTTTTAATTCTTCGGTGCAGAAATAATATAAATAATTATAATTAATAAAGAAATTATTTGTGTTTTGTAAATTTCCACCGTGTTATGTGCATGCATCAATTCGCCGCCGGGTTCATTGTCTGGCTCTGCAGCGCTCAGTTTTTTTTTAATTTTTAATTTCAAAACATGCTTTAAATTATTTTATCCGCATTTTTAGGACTATTTTTTTTGATTTTTATATTTTTCTTGTGTTTTTATATCTAATAATTAATAAAATTACAAAAATATACAGATAACCATAAATAAAAAACATGACAGTCAAAAAAAACCCCTTCAATTTAAAAGAAAATTGTTCAGTGTTAAAAATACAGATAACCATAAATAAAAAATATGTCATATTCTGATAACACCGCTAATGTTTGTTTACATCGGAATAAATTCATAGTTTGGTTTTTAAAATCACTTCAATGTGGTGCAAGTTGGCTGTTTTTGCGAACGAATGATTAAATAATAAAATAAAATAAAATTAAAATTAAATAAAATAAAATAATAAAATTGTTAAATGGATATAATAAACATTGTTTTTATAATTACAATATAATACACAAAAACTAAGCATACCTTTAAACTAGCAAATCAAGATTGATCTAATTTAAACTAAAGATATAATCATTAGTTTAGCTATTAGTTTTTTTGTTTTTTTTTTGTGTTTTTTGCCTTTTTTTTCAAATCAAATTAAAACTGTTGTCTTATTTAAATGCATTCATATGATCTCATTGTTAATTTTTATGCGTTGTTTCTCATATTTTTAACATTGCTTATGTGCCTTTTAAGAAAATTGTTTGGTTAGTAATGAAATATAAAAAATTGTTAAATGGATATAATAAACACTGTTTTTATAATTACAATATAATACACAAAAACTAAGCATTCCGTTATGCTCATTTATTTTTAAGTGAGTCTAACAAAATATAGGTTAGTTTATATGACAATTAAATCATTGTATAAATTACTCATCATTTTTACAAACAATAGCTAAAAAATCATTAATTTCGTCTGAATGAATTACTTTAAAAGAATCGAGTTTATTAAAAATGCCGGTAGCGAATTGAGCAGAGAATGAATTCTCCAGGGAGCGAATTGTCCTTAATGAAGTTGGTTTGATAAGATTGCGTTTATAAAAACTCTCGGGAGCGAATTGTCCCGGGAGCGAATTGTCCCTAATGAAGTTGGTTTGATAAGATTGCGTTTATAAAAACTCCCGGGAGCGAATTGTCCCGGGAGCGAATTGTCCCGGGAGCGAATTGTCCGGGAGCGAATTGTCCCGGGAGCGAATTGTCCGGGAGCGAATTGGCGGGAGCGAATTGTCCCGGTCCCCATGCATATGTATGCAGAATTTTCAAAATCATATGCAACCGTTTGCATGTGTTTTAAAATTACATGCAACCATTTGCATGTGATTTTAAAAAATTATGCATACGTATGCATATTTTGCAGACGGTTGCATGGTTTTCCATGCAACCGTTTGCCAATTTATAAAATCACATGTGTATGCATGCAACCGTATAGTTGCATATTTTTCGAAAAACATGCAACCGTATGCATAAAAAAACATGCATACGTATATGCATGGCGTTAGGATCCATCTGTATAATTATTCTCCGTTTCTCATTATTTTTTTAATTAATTTATTTCATGTATTCTTGACAATGTTATCTTTTTAAAGAAAATATTTTCCGTTTTTACAATAAAATCACAAAAAAATGAAAATGGCTGAAATATTATGTTTTAACACGTATGATAAATAATATAAATTGTGAATAATTGACACACAGGTATTTTAACATGTAATTTCTAAATCAATTCTTTTTCTGAACCAAATATGATTATAATTGTAGTTGTGGTGATGTTTAAAAAATACGGTGCCATATTAATAAAAGTTATAAAGTGAAAGTAAGCGGAGGTTATTGCAATGTAAAATGTATGCACGTCAATAAAATACTGAGGCTGAAGATTACAGAAAATTATTTTGCACTCCGTATCATTTAGTAAAAAATCTAAAAAGGCGTTTTTTTAAAATTTTTTTATGAAAAATCGCTTAATTCGTTCTTTTTTATACTGGACAGGTGCAACAAAATACGTTATTTAATAAAATAAAGAAGGCCAAAGTCCAAAGTTTCAAAGTTTTGAAAAACATGAAATAGACCTGGGTTTATTCGGTCCAGTATTTCTGACGTCGCACTCACTCTTAAATATTTTTTTATATTGATACAAACTATCGTAATGCTGCTAAAAATTACAAGTGGCACTTTAAAAGTTACTGAAATTATTAAAATTTAAAAAAAAAATTGTTAATAAAGTTTCAAATCTTATATTCAGTTTTTAGCTGGGAACTTTCGCTTAGAATCCTCGAGAATGGTACCTGGTGCGGTGATCATATATTTGTATTTATTCAATTTTTTTTTTACTTTTTACTTTTAGAATAGGACATTTAATTAACAATTGTATGTAAAAATGAAAGATGGGAATGTGTACTAAGACTGATTTCGTTTGTTCAGTCAGAAGAATAATGTTTGGATTGAAAAAGAGCCAATGAAGTCATGGGCGTACTGAGTGTCAATGGGACTGACGTTGGCACCGCATTCCACCCTGGAAAAAATTATTTGGCGCTGTTTTTGCTCATTATACCTGTCCTGACCCTTGTGGGGTCCAGTTTGGTTCTTATCGCAGTCTTCCGTGAACGCACACTCAAGGTTCTCTGTTTTATTTGTTCGCTATTCCGTGTTTCAATTCAGAAAAAAGGAACAAAAAAGCTGAAAGTTAGGCGGCTGTTCGTCCTGGTGAAGGCCCGCAGCAAATTAATTTTTTTTTAATAAAACTAAAAATCTTTGAATCGCGAATTTGAAGCATATTTTTGAATCGCGTTATTTTCTTAAAACAAATTTATATTTAAAATTTTTAATCCTGATGTTAGGATACAGAGCACATTTTTAAGCCGCGTTATTTTTACATCCAAGTTAAGTAAGTTTATTTCTGCTTGTACAAAAAAATTATAAACGCCAAAATATATGTTCCAAAACATGTTCCTAAGTATAAACTAAAAGCAACAAAACATTTACAAAACTAATTTCAAACTAATCTGTTTAGTTTCCATAAAATCTTGTTCTATTTAGAATAAATATGGACAGTATTTTATTTTAGACGGCAACCAACTACTTTATTTGCAGCCTCGCCGTTTCGGATTCTTTAGTCGCCTTGGCAGTTACGCCTTTCGCAGTCTACCTTGAGGTTATTTTTTTCTTATTTTTACTTGTTAATTTTTTTGAATATAATTCTACACATAAAACCTTATACCGAAATTCATTACAATTTTTTATCAAATTAAACTGATATGTTAAACCAGTTTTTTACTGGTTGATATTTTATAACTTTTGATCCACGAGGTTCAGTTTAGTTCAGTTCACACTTCGTCTAAAGTCTGCGAAGTCAAAATTGAAAAATTAATTTTTTGGTGATCCGAAAGACTTTGTTTTTAGATGTTTTTTGTATTTTTTGACAATTTGACACAAAAAACCAATCAAAAATTTAATACTCAAAAAATTTCTTAAATTTATTCGCAATTGAAATTTAAACTTCGCTTAGAACAAAGTATATAACCTCGATTTAAAGCGTTAACAATTACGTACGTGCATTTAAGTATGTTACGCACGTATGTGGGTATTTTCAACATATTTTTAATACAAAAAATTGCATTTTAATTTTTCAGTTAAAATTTTCAAGTTATTAATTGTTTTATACTACCCTACATTTGTAATATACCTAAATATATAAATATGAAATTATATAAATAAACGTACGAGATAGGTTAAGCCTTATTTTTAAATTAGATAAAATAATGTTAATTAAAAACTCTTATCTAAAATAAAACACTGTTATTTCATTTTCTGAATTCATATTGATAAAGTATAATACACATTTAAAATATAATCATACCGTTTTTATGCCAATCTAAAACGCTATTTAAAAATAACCTTTTTTGTCAAAAACAAAAATAAAAATGTTTCAAACAAGTTTATCAAGACAATATTTTTCATACAAGCAACAATTTTCATGCTTATAACAAGGAATTGCCAAAAAAATTATCGTTGATATTTATATTTTTAATTTTTTTATAATTGAAAAAAATTATTCAAGAAGGATTTGTTACAAACTGACGCTTAATAAAGTTGGAATAGTTGTAGCGAAATATTTCTTTAGTAATGCAGTAATAAACTCGCGGAACAAGCTACCAAGCAACATAGTCAATTTTCAATTTATTTTAAAAAATTTTAAATAAACATTTTTGAATAGTTTCAGAGTATTTTGTTACCTATTTTAAAGTGTTTCAACATATTCAAATTCTTTTTGTGTTTTATTAGTTTGAGATTAAACGACTTAAATTAGCACTTATAATATTATTTATTACCTGTGCATCTGTTTTTTATTAGATTAATGTACTTCAATGTATATAGTATATATATTTCATTCTTTTAAATTAAAAAAAAACTAAATCAATACAAACTAAACTAAACTGACTTATGTTTAGACTTGTACTATAAAAAATCAATCAATCACTCAGTAAAACACAAAATTAAATTTTAATTTAGGTAAATGCTCAAAGATGGCAGCTGGGGCCTTGGTGGTGCAACGCCTATATTTCTTGTGATGTTTTTTGCAGCACTGCGTCTATTTTTAATCTGGTGTCCATATGCATTGACAGGTAATCTGATGTAATTTTCAATAAAAATGAGTTTTTTACAAGCATAGTAATTAGTTATTATGTGAGTGTGGATAGTTGTATTTTAGAAGCCTGGAAGAGTATCTTTAAAATATATTAGGATTGGTATAAAAATTGTTTTAAAATTCAAAAAATTGTTCAACATACCGCAAAAATAAGAGAAAAAAAGAAAAGTACATAAAACAGCAAGAACAACCCAAGATTTGAAAGCGCAATTTTTTTTACTACATAAATTTAATATTTTTTGTACTTATCGTTTTAAACCTGATTTGCATTTAGTGCGTCGCGCGGCTAAAATTTTGGTTCCCTTTATTTTTATGATATAAAGCCCTGCCCCGGTATGTATTTGCTTTTGGTGAGAGTGTCCTGACGGTTAAGTTTCTGTTGGACGGAACAGTCATTCATTTAGCATTTAGAGAGGGATGAGAACAAGGTCATTTAACCCAAAGGGCAGAGCATCTGTGCGTGTCGAGAGCGGTGGATTGAACCGGGCTTAACACACACAACTTTTTCTTTCAACGGTTACATACTGTTCTTATGTTTCAGGTTTAAAGCTATTACCAGTCCAATTGACTATTCTCATCAGGGTCGGAACTGGAAGCGGGCGGCCGTTGCCATTTTTCTCATATGGACTGTGTCTCTCTCCGTGGCCTTGCCAATAATGTTCGGTGTGAACGATTTAGACGAGGCCATGCTAATGGGACAGTGCGAGTTCACCAACGCCCGTTTTATCATCGCCAGCTCAATCGTTAGCTTCTTCCTGCCGTGCCTGATTATGATCGCCTTGTACACCATCATCCTCGTTAAACTACGAGAGCGCCGTCTACTGGCCGAGAGAAATCGGCGACGGAAAACGCTCAAATCCGGCGCAAACCCCGCCCTGCAGCACAACAACGGACGGGCACCGACTACCACGGAGATCTCCACCTACGCCACCATCGAAACCGCCACTTGCACCGACGTCTTCCGCTCCAACTCCAAGAAAAAATCAGTAATTGTGGACTCCGGTGCCGCAACCGCGAGCAATAGGCTCGGCGCAGTGGCCCTGATGGGAAATAGCGCCGCCCTGGTTAGAGACATTGGAAAGCGCTTGGACGCCAAAGTGGAGGAAACAACTTTGCACTCCGACAGCGAAGAGAGCAGCAGCGGAATGGACCTCGGGACTTCTAGCGGGTACAGGAGTAGGGATCACAGCTTTCTCAAAATGGATACCAACCGTCCCACCGTCTACAGGTGTGTCATTTTATTATATTGTGTTTATTAATTTTTCACCCGTGAAACTGATTTTAAAAAATCGCCGTGTTCTCAGTTTTACAAAAATATAGAATAGAGAAAAATATTTAGAAAAAATCTTACAAATAAAGCTATTTTTAACAAGCAGCAAAAACAACCCTTTAGTAGAGGTAAAAATGAAACAACATTGACATACAAACTTAACGTAATAAAAATTCAAATCTAAAATTTTGCAACTCAACTGAAAAACTTTTTATTGAAATATAGTTTCTTGTGCACTACACTATATTTTTATTTTAAAAAACTTTTTTAAAATTATTTGTGTTTATTATATACGTGTTGGACGTGCGCCGTTTTATTTTAGGTTGTTTTTTAGGTTTTGCTTAGGCTGTGACTGAAAAATCAATGTGGCTGAAAAATCAATTTATCAGCCACAATTAGTAAATTTGCGCAGTTTTTTCTTCGCTTACTTTAAAATTGACGTAAGGATAGAGCACGGTTCTATCTGTCTTACATCTTAAGTGATGCGCGATGCGTCTTAGGGCTGGTTCATACTTATGACAAAATGTCCTTTGGACAAAGTTCAAAGGACAATTTTATAAAAGCCAAAACGTCCTTTGGACAAGCGAAAACGTCCTTTGGACTTTTGCCTGTGCACGAAGTATGAACGCTACTTAGAATTTGTCTTTTGGAGAAAGTCCAAAGGAGAAAAGTATGAATACGTTGTCCTTTGGATTTTGTCCTTTGGACTTTTTCCTTTGGACTTTTCCCTTTGGACTTTTCCCTTTGGATTTTGTCCTTTGGACAAAGTCCAAAGGACAAAAGTCCTTTGGACTTTGTCCAAAGGACGTTTTGTCATAAGTATAAACCAGCCCTAAGAGTATGACGTAGCACTTAAGACGTAACACGTAAAGTTGATCAGTTCACACTATTGTACTTAAGGGCTGGTTCATACTTATGACAAAACGTCCTTTGGACAAAGTCCAAAGGACAAAATCCAAAGGGAAAAGTCCAAAGGAAAAAAGTATGAATATGTTGTCCTTTGGGATTTTGTCCTTTGGACTTTTCCTTTTGGACTTTTCCCTTTAGACTTTTCCCTTTGGATTTTGTCCTTTGGACAAAGTCCAAAGGACGTTTTGTCATAAGTATGAACCAGCCCTTAAGTGCAATAGTGTGAATCGATCAACTTTACGTGTTACGTCTTAAGTGCTACGTCATACTCTTAGGGCTGGTTCATACTTATGACAAAACGTCCTTTGGACAAAGTCCAAAGGACTTTTGTCCTTTGGATTTTGTCCAAGGGAAAAGTCCAAAGGAAAAAGTCCAAAGGACAAAATCCAAAGGACAACGTATTCATACTTTTGTTTTTTGGACTTTTCCCTTTGGATTTTGTCCTTTGGACTTTCTCCAAAAGACAAATTCTAAGTAGCGTTCATACTTCGTGCAAAGGCAAAAGTCCAAAGGACGTTTTGGCTTTTATAAAATTGTCCTTTGAACTTTGTCCAAACGACATTTTGTCATAAGTATAAACCAGCCCTTAAGTGATGTAGTGTGAACCAGCCTTAACTTCTCTTCACGAATCGTTCTTCACTACGACATTGAATGTAAAAGTTATATAAATATCAATAGATTTTCACTGTGCTTCACAATTTGACAAAAAATGAGCTCCTTGTTGTTTTAATTCATTTTAATTCATTTTAATATATTAAACAATATATAACAACAATATAGTTATATATTGTTTAGTATATAAAAATCGCCGTTTTAAGCATTTTTACCTTCTCTCATTATGTTGAGTTCGAAATACTGTGTTCACCACTGCCGCCACATCCACCTACACACGATAGAAGCCTACACAGACATTCAAAAACAAGTTTACCACAGAGTGGTAAGAAGATAACACAACAAGTTCAAGATACTCTTTTTTTAGGGCGTACGAAGAAGACACAGCAAAAAATAATGTGGTTCAAACACCAGTCAGTGCTCAATCTGACCCTTGCCCGTTCATGGAAGTGGACCCAGCGCTCCTAGCTAATAGCCGTGTGGAATCCGAGGTCCTGAATAAACTATTATCATTTTTACTATCCATTAGATTTTATATGACCAGAAGACTGCAAACAACATTTAAACCAAAATAAAACATCTTAACTTTTTAATTTTCCTTTACGTTAGTAACTTTAACAGAAAAAATGTCTTAAATAAAGCTAAATTAATATATTTAATTAACAAACGTTATTTTTTCCTATAGAAAGTAAGCTGACGAATTTAGATCTAGTTGAATTTAATTAAAGGACCCATCGCAGGCGTAATTAATTACTCATATGTTAGCCAGTCTAAAGCCTGGTTCATACTTCGTTTAAAGTGTCCAAAGAACAGTTTTAAAAGCCTTGTATATATGTTTTTTAAAAAGAGTAATTCAAAGGATTGTCTAAGATTTAGGGTCAATGGAGCCTTGGGAATTTGGAGCCAAAAATAGGGAACTTGGAGCCGTAAGTAAGGAGATTGGAGCCAAAAATAAAAATCGCTAAAACGGGTACCTAAGCCTAAGCGAAACCTAAATTTTACCGCAAACCAATCTTTTCTGGCTCCAAGTTCCCATGGCTCGTGGCTCCAAGTTCCAAAAAAATTTTCGATGGCTCCAAGTTCCCTGCTTGCGGCTCTAAAGACCCCGTACCTTGTCTTAAAATAGTCCAAAGACAAAAGTCCAAAATACAAAAGTTTAAAGGACAAAGGTCAAAGAAATTTTTTACAATGCAAAGTTGTCCTTTGGAAAATCCAAATGTGTTTTTTGAACAATCCAAAGGTGTTTTATGAACAGCAAAAACAATGTTCAAATATTTCAACATGCATTTTGGACAGTTTTGGAGACTTTAAAATGTTCTTTGAACATTTGGTCATTTGGTTAGTTTAAACGGGACTGTGTTTGGGTTGTTTTTTTTTGAGTTGGTGTCGTGTTTTTTCGTTGTGTGTGTTTTTTTTTTGTGTGTTTTTTTTTTTGTTGGTGTTGTGGGTTGTGTTTGTTTTGTGTGGGTGGTTTTTGTTTTTTCTTTTCTTCTTGTTTTTTTTTTGTGGTTTTTTGTTGTGGTGCTTGTCTGTTTGTTTGTTTGGTGCTTTTTCTGGTTTTTTTTTTGTTTTTTTGTTTTTTTTTGTTTGGGGGGGGTTGGGAATTATTTGGTTAGTTTAAACGGGACGGAATTATTTAGCCGAACACTAAAAGTTTCGGGGAAGAGATAGAGTTGATCCCTTTTATCGACACTCTTTCCGCCGGTGGTTCCAGCAGCCGGGTCGGAAGTCGGAAGCGGGGGAACCAGGCGCCCACCGTGGACCCCGAACTCATCGAGCGCTTCCCAACCCCCCACGCCTCGCTTAGGAGCCGGGCCGGGGCGAACCGGGCCGCCGGGGCAGACCGGGCTTCTTTCCGGCGGTTGACCAAAACGGTCCAGGTCAGGCCGGTCCTAGTTGAGCGGGAGAAGCGAAAACGGACGCTGAGAGACTCGGTGACCACGGCCAAACGAGAACTCTTCAAACGCCTCAGCCGCCTCACCCGTCTGGAGATGAGGGAGAAGGCGAAAATCAGCAACGCCACACCCGCAAGTCGGAAAATAGCCAAGAAGGAACACAGGCAGATTAGGAAGGAGCAGAAAGCCACACAAACACTCGCTGTCGTTTTAGGTAAAAAAAATTTGCTAAAAAAATTCTTAGGATAAAACTACGAAATTGGGGTTTTTGACACAAACTAAAAAATCGGGATACCATTTGTGATTTATCAGAATGTTAATAATAAAATTATTCATCAAAAAATATTATTATATATAGTCAAATTAAAACTAGCTGACCTCGATGACTGACAGTTAAAAAAAAGTATTTTCAAAAGTTTGAGCAAAAACGGTTTGACATTAAAACTGAATGCAATAATTATGATTGTTTTAATAATTATTTTTCAAATTAAATGATTTTAAACAAAATTCAATTTTTTAACTGCTAAACTTAACTAATTTTTGTTTATTTTGTAAAAAAACCATTGTCCACAAAATGCTATTAATATAAGTACAAACTTTGTAGAAGACATAATAAAATTAAACGTCCAAAAAATAAATGATCCAAAAACATTTTTTGTAATAGAATTGTTGAAAATTAGTTAATTAATGAGAGAACAATTAATCAAGGTATGTAAGCTACCGAAATTTTTATTTAAAAAAATTTAGTGTGACGTAGCAATTTATTTTAGAGCTAATAATTCTGTAGGATAAATGTAGATTTCAGTTTAACTCGTTAGCTGATCAAAATATATTACAGGAACTTTTAACAAATATAAATTAAATTCATTTTTATCTCGTTAGCTGCTCAAAATATATTACAGGAACTTTTAACAAATATAAATTAAATTCATTTTTATCAGTGCATCGCTTCTAAACAAGATAAAAATCTCGTAGGGTAAAATTAACCACCCAGGGGTTAAATTTGAACCCTTTTTGCCCTGTGAACTCAAACTCAAGCATCCGGAGGTGAAATTTAACTCTCCTTTCCATGAAGCATATAAACGAAAGTAAATTTGAATCAAAGTGATGGACGAACACAAAATAAATCATTATGTACAATAATACAACTTTTATTATGTATTCTTGTTAATAGTTTGTATTAATTTCATTTCTAGACTTTTTGTGACGCATCTATAAATGCAAAAAAATTTGCGCTTTCGCATCGTGATAATTTTTTGCGCATATTTTTTTAATAGTTTTTTTATTTATAATTCGTTTTGTTAACTTAAAAGATATTACGTTATGTTATAAACATTTATTACTTTGTTTTGTTTTAATTATCTAATTTTGTTGATTTTTAGACTAATTCCAGCTACTTGGAAAAAACTGCTTAAACATTAAATGTTTAATAGTAAAAAAGTCAGTTGTATTATTTTGTTACCTATAAACTTAAAAACAAATTCGAACTCGCAATCATCATTAGCTAAGGGTTCTACTAATTTGACTCGAGTATAATGTATGTTATCTGCCTGTGACTAAACAAACGAAACATATTTATAAATTTAGGTGTGTTTCTTATCTGCTGGGTGCCGTTTTTTTCCGCCCACTTAACGAATTCAATCTGTCTGGTTCGGACTGGGGGCGGATGCGTGGCGTTTATCATCTACTTTTTGCTCACGTGGTTGGGTTATATGAACTCATTTATGAACCCAATCATCTACACAATCTTCAATCCCGAATACAGAAAAGCGTTCAGAAAACTACTTTGCAGACAAACTGGACGTTAAATACTATGGATTATGTATTTTTTAAACAAATAAATACTTGTTTAAGCGTCAATAGAAAGCGCACGACTTAAAAACCGTAAATTAAAACATTGGCGCCGTCACAAAATTATAGAAATTTATCGTCCTAGTATGAAATTGTCTCATGAATAAGTGTAGGCTTTGGTGTAAGTTTTGCAAGTGGAAGTTGCTTTAGATGTAAGTTTCAACGAATTTTTACACATGCACTGTGCGACTCGAAATTTTTGCTATTCAATTTCCGTACTTCCCACATGTTTTCAAGTATTGGCTCCAAGTCCCAGGTCTAAGTTTCTTCCAATTCAAATTCCCAAGTAAAAAAAGTTTTTTATTTTTAAAATAAAAAAAATAATTGATATAAACACACGCAGTAAAACATTAAATTTAGCGCTGGCAAATAAGTAAATAAGTTGTATACTTATAATAATACTTTTTAAAAATATTTATTTAAATACTGTTTCACATGGTTTAAATATTATATGGAGTTTAAAATTAAAAAAACAGATACATTAACTGCATATTTATTACAATCTGAAATTTTTATCAGAATGACATTTTTTTAAATTGAATAAATTATTTTTGTACAATAGTGACATATTTACATCTCCGATTACACAATGTTGTTTCTAAGTATCATTTCAAGGCACCTAGTGCGATTAGTATTATATAGTTTCATCTAAAAACAGTTTCACAATAAATGCTCTGAAATTAGAAATCTATATACAGCTAAACTTCTAGTTAATAGTGGTAAAATTATATTTCAACCGAACCTGTTACCATAATCGTATTTTACTGAGTTACCACGGGGAAACCTATCCCATCACTATAAAACTTTTTTCCCACAGGGGTGGTAACTTTCCCTTACCATTGCCTGTGTGTAACTTTACATATCACCACAATTATACCAATATAAGACTGAAAAAAAGTTACAGCTGCGCACACAGCGCTCAAGTGCACATTTTTTCTGTGCGTCAGGCGTCAGGCCTAGTGAGCGAACGGCCGAGTTGTGAGCAAATTAAAATGGCTAAAGCTGGAGCGAATTCAAGGCACGGTACCAATTATTTAAATTTTAACCTCGCATACAATAATACGTACCAACCAACTATGTGTGATCTAAGTGGTCCGTAATGTTAGCCGCGGTTAAATTTACACACCACGATTTGCTATTTGATTTTTAATGCTATTTTATTGGAAGATTATATATAAAAAAGAAAAATTGAACAAAATAATAAAAAATCGGACGCTAACAGCTTTGTATTAAAGTATTGTTAATTAATTATTTAAAACTTGATTTAGTGAAATTAAGTTTATACAAATAGCAATCTTATAATTAACTGTAAATAATTAATTATTACTTTTAGGTTTTCATTCTTTTAAAACAAATTTTCACTCCAAAGTTTACTAATTTAGTTCAACAAAGCATATTGAATCGCTATAACAATGTAAAATTTTTAAAGAATCTTTCAAATTTTTATTTTTGTATATAATAAAAAATTACATTGTAAGTTCTTATAATCGAAGCATTGAAAAATAAAACAATTCTTATCACTGGTTTTTAAAAAAATGGCATTATAGTATTAGTATGGTATTAACACTATACTTAACTTTTTTTGTTGATTTAGCTGGAAAAACTTTTTTAAACACAGGTTAGAACCCCGTCAGCACGGTTTAATTTTAATTTTCCTATTTTTACGTCTCTCGAGTAGCAGGAAGCAGCTTTTTTTATAACTATTGTGTTTAAGACGCGGTTAAAAACAGAAAGGGTTAATTGCTTTGAATCCAAAAAAATACTATAATAAAGCATAGTGATGTAGAATGTCCTGAAGTGATGATTCATATCTGCTGGTGAGTATAAAAAACTTTGTAAAGTAAATAACAAATGTTCGTATGGTGCAGTGATATTGCGCTGGACTGAAAAAATGCCTGGAATTAATGTCCGGGTTTAAATTCGGCAACGGGTGTATTTTCTTCTATTTCACCTTCAGTTATGGGTTGTCACAGTTTTAAATAACTGGCACATCATGAACAACAGGTTAAGGGAGGTTTTTAGCCACCAAACAAGTTTCATTTTTGTTTTTTCATTATTAAAACAACTATCAAGTGAATCTAAGCGGCGCTATTTAAGACACTATAGAAAAGTTTCTTTATTCTGAGCGTTTTCGAATAGCCTCATTAGGTCCTGGGGTGTGATTGAGTCGTGGGAGTGATTCTTGTTGGAATGCAGTAGGACCGTGAGTTCCTCTTTATCGCAGCCGTTGTAGTCAGGGGCCGGGGCGTGGCTGGAACTCATACATCGGCGCAGCAAACTCTCCGCGCGACAACCCGAAGATGCGCCTACTGTAAACGGCTCGCTATGATTGTTGAAGCGGGGGGAGGGTGGCTCCGGAGACGGCTGTCGCTCCGGAGAACAGTAGGAGTGGACCTGGGTGTTGAAGCCGGTGCTACTGAACCCGCTAGCGGCGCTTCGCCCGCTGCGCAGTCGACTAATCCGCGTCCGGAATGTGGAACTGGGCACGCGCAGAAAAGAACCGTGGGTGAATAGCAACTGAAAGGAATTGTAATTTCGCACAAAAATAATGGGTACCGGAAGAAAGTGTCAGGTAGAATATCTCACCCAGCAAAAATATTCATTTCTACTAATTGTTTTATTAGTTTGTAGTGAGATATTTAATTGATACTACAAGTTTTGTAATAATTAAAGTTCCGCTAGTAAAACACAAATTTTTGTTTAGTGCCTAGTGTCTGCTTTTTGCGTACAAAAAATTGTTTTTTTTTATTTAAAACAAACTTTCAGCCTGGTTCGGATGGGTTTTAACAATTTTTTTATTTTACAATCTAACTTACATGATGTCTGCCAAATCTTAATTTCAGCTATTGGTGGTTTTTTTCTCGATTTTAAAAGATATGCAAACGTAGAATCGGGTCCAATTCGCTCCGCACAATTCGCTCCGGGCCCAATTCGCTTCGGGAACAATTCGCTCCGGGCCCAATTCGCTCCGGGAACAATTCGCTCCGGGCCCAATTCGCTCCGGAAAAAATTTGCAAACGCATTTCTGATTATCAACAAAATTTTACTTATAATAGTCTAAGCCTAAGTCTAAGCCTAAGCCTAAACCTGAACCTAAGTCTAAGCCTAAGCCTAAGCCTGAACCTAAACCTAAACCTAAACCTAAACCTAAGCCTAAGCCTAAATATGTTTAGTTTACATAGCGTACGTAATAATAATTAATTTATACGCTTGTTGGAAATGCCGTTGCAAATTTTTTCCGGAGCGAATTGGGCCCGGAGCGAATTGTTCCCAGAGCAAATTGGGCCTGGAGCGAATTGTTCCCGGAGCGAATTGGCCCCGGAGCGAATTGTGCGGAGCGATTTGGGCCAGACCCGCAAACGTAATATGTAGCATTATACTCATATTAATTTTAACCCAAAAATGCATGGAAATGTTGATCTATATACATAACTTGCGTGTCCAAATTTTTTGGAAGGACCTGGTCAGGAACAAGCGTTAACTTTAAGCTTTAATATTGCTCTTTTGTGTTTCGACGCGCTTTTTCACAAAAATAATCAAAACGAGATAAAACTGTTTGAAATTAAGTCAGTTATACTGTGTGCTATTGTTAACGCTCAAATCCTCTGTACTATTGTTAACGCTCAAAACACAGAAGGCAGAATAGTAATATGTTGGGCTTTATAGTAATAATTTATAATTTTGGTATTACTGAGTGGAATATAGTCGGAATATGACGTAAACAAGGTTTTAACGGGCTTACAATTAATAGCAGATCTGGGAATGTCATAAAAAAGATTTGATAAAAAAAAACACAGACATCTTTGTACAACGTATTTATTTTTATTTTACTAAATGGGGCAAATATACCATGTTACATTGTTAAATAAACCGGAAGTTTTGGACGTATTCATAGACAATTTCCTGATAGACAGTGGTAGTTTTTACTTTATCAAAATGTGTATAGCTAAAAACATGAGTCCTGTGCTTTTCAATGGTGAAAATTTTATAAATAATATTCGAATTTAGTTACAAAATATAAAAACCATTATAAAGTAACATGATGGAAGGTAGTTTTTTTGACCATATAATCTAAAAAAAAATTTTGGTGTATATTTCAAAATTGATTATAAACCTTAAAATAAACTATAAATTTGTACATGAAACAGCACTTTCACTTTGCCGTTCATATTATGAACAGTGGTATGTTTTTTGTTAATATCTTCTGGATTTAAAACTTGAAAAATTTTTTCTTCGCGAACTGGCTAAAATTTATTAATGAGATGGATGATTGACAAAAAATTAAAGTTTTTCCATAGTTTAACTGAAAACATGTTTTTGAAATTGTTTTGACACTGGAAATCTAAAGTCAAAATTTAAATTTAACAAGCAATCAATTAGGAAAATAGCAAAAAGCTTTACAACACGGGGAGCTACATGGCTAATTGCTATAAAAACGGTTTTTTCAATATATATTTAATTATTATACAAAATATATAACAATTATTTTTGCTTGTAGTCAAAACACTAGAAAATTTTAAAAAATTACTGGTAGTTTTATCCCCTACCAAAAATGCAGCCTGACAGTATTTTTATTTGGTAAAAACATTTTTATATAAGCTACTAAAGTCGCATGCCTAACAAATTTTTATCAATTCATTCTTACAATGTATTTAATTTAAATTAAGTTTATATGTCATCCAAAATATAATAAAAACAATATTTTTATTTTTTGTTATATTATAATAATTCAGCTTCAAATCGAAAAATTAATTTTAATTTTAACTTAATAATTAGTTTTATATTGGTTTTATAACCAATTTTTGTTTAACGTGAAAAATAAAAGAAATGACTAAAAATTTTCTTACCTTAAAGCTTTCTCTGAAAGCTGAACTCATGCAACAATAAATGGCAAAATTAAGCGGATAAGTAGCTATTATCAGCATGTTATCGATCACCATAAAAAGCTTAAACGGCAATAAAATTATAAATAAGTTAATTGAAAATACTAAAATTAGAATTATTAAACAGTAATCTGGGCAAACAAATAATAGCGCTTTAAATATGATTAAGTGTGGTATACTATTTTGGAGTGATTTTTTAGCTTTTTAATTTACTAACCGATGTAAAAGGTCACGGTCATGTTGAATTCAACCCACATTATTCACCATCTACACCGCAGACATTCCAGCACCACCACCAAACGTACACATCATAACATATGCAGACGACATCACAATATGTGCATCACACACAAACCACCACATAGCACAACAACAGATACAACCATACTTACACGCAATAAAAACATGGACAGACAACGACCAACTCACACTAAGTGCAAGCAAAACAACATCCACACTATTCACACCAGACCCTGCAGAACCAGAACCATACAAAACACTGCTCTCAGGGTCGCAACAGGGCAAACCACAGACACAAACACACACATCATACACACAGAAGCTAAAATCCTCCCAATAGCAACACACATTCAACTTCACGCAAAACAAGCAAAATTGGCAGCCATGTACACAAACAATTCACTCAACCACTTAACACAACAACCTGCACCCAGCAAGCTCAAAAAGCAAACAATATTTCACAACGACAACTACACACAACAACAAACATTCCAACAGACATACACAACAAAATTTACAAAGCACTAAATCAACAAATCCACACAAACACAGTCACAAACCACATCATCAACAACACTCCAATAAACCCAATACTTCAAACAAAAGCACCAGCAATAAGCAAAGAGGCAGAAAATCTTTCTCGCATGATCAGGAGAACCCTCGCCCAACTCAGGGCGGGGAAATCTCCTTTTCTCTACTCTTACCTACACAAAATCAATTCCACACAACAATACACATCACCAAACTGCCCGCTATGCAAAACACAAATACACACAACACAACATCTTTTCACATGCACACACATTAATACGACCTTGGGACCAGAGGACCTTTGGGCGAACCCCGCAGCGTTTGCTGATCTCCTATGAGAGTAGGAAGAGAGGGTGAGCAAGGCGAGAAGCGTGCCTAATGGAACCAACCAGGGTTGAACTAAACTCTGGTAACTGGCAAAGGACAACAACGGTCACGTTGAGAAAAACTTTTTACATAGCAAAAATTAATTAATGCAAAAAGTTAACGAGTTATAACTGCTCGGTTAAAACATCGTTTGGGTTTTATGGAAAAAATAAAGCAATTTTGTAAAAGAATTTAAAAAAATGTTCTTAGAAACAACCTTAGGATACAAAAAAAACTTAAGTTTCAAGTTTTTTTGAATTTCGAAAAGCAGTGAATACTGGTCGCAATTTTTTTGAGATAAACACAAATTTATTTAAATTTTGTAAACTAACGAAAGGTTTGGTTTAGTCGATGTTATTTTTTTAAAGCAGTATTTAAATATATATCAAGAGGTACTGGTAATTTAGCAAATTAACCAATATAATTAAAAAAGCTTATTTGATAATCTTGCTAAACTTTGTATTCTTATTTCAAAAACACATAAAATAAAAATAGTATCATATTGTTATATTTTTGCTTACCTTAAAAACGCCTGGGATGCGTTTCATGATATTCAAGTTAAAAGTGTTATCCAAGCATACCATACAAAGGAAAATACCCTGAGGAACATTGACAATAAGAAAAACAGTCACTATGGAGACCAGCATTAGGCTGGTACTGTTGGATTCGTTTTCCCGCCTCGCCTCTTTGCGTCGATTTTCTTGCAGAAGTCGTTCCCGCCGCATTTTAGCCTTTTGGCGGCGTTGGAAGATAGTTGGTATTTGGCTTAGACCCTTTTGTAAAAAATTAGGCGTAGACTGGTCTTTGGAACTTCGAGATCCGGAGCTCTGGCTAAGGTCCACAGAACGAGTGTTTTAGGTGCTATGTTAGCACTTTGCTTAAAACTTTTGATATTGTTAAAACTTTTTTTCTCAAAAAACTCTTATGGAACTCTTTTTTAATTAAAATAAATTAATATTTAAAAATTTTATGCATATTTGTTTTAAATAAAGGCTTATAAAGCCTTAAACTCTAGTTAGGAGTTTTGTGAACTAGGAATTATTACCTTATAAAGTTAAAACTCCTATTTAACAAAACTCCTAACTAGCTTGTTTTTAAAACAAAATATGCAATGCATAAATATAATAAAATTCGTATTTGACCATTTATGTTCTAAAAAATTTCTCGAGAAAAAAAACTAAAAATTTAAATAATATCAAAATGTTTAAACAAGGTGCTAACATAGCACCTAAATAGTGAACACACGTTTAGTGGAGCCGCGGCCCCTAAGGTCCGAGCTCTAGGGTCCGAAGCTCCACTCTGTTTTTGCAACAATTTCGTGAACCATATTTTTAAAATAATCGCGTATATTATTATTTAAAAAAGTTTCTGTAAACTAATTTTTTTCAAAATTTATTTTAAGATTAAAAACGAATGAAGAACATATTTCGAGATAAACAAAGCTATTTTTAGACTTTAATTTAACTTTAAAGAGCGGATCTCGGAAGGTCCGTTTTAACTAATTAGAGTTGGGGTATGGTATTTATTTAAGATATTTTTGCAATATATGAAGTTCACTAGTTTGCATACATAATGCAAGCATGCATATTAAAAGTGTTATATTGATCGTAGTGGATTACAAATCTTTTTAAAAGTTTTAAAGGAAAATCGGTGACAGTATTGCTTAATATTAAATTTTTGGGCTTGGTGCCTTTCTCCCGCTTTACAATCGAATTAGAGCGTAATTAAAATTAACAAAACAATGGTTGGGTTTAAATTAAGCACTTGATTGATTCGCCTATAAAAAATAAATAGTTGAAGAATTAACTATTCTAACTTTGATAACTATTGAGTCTTAGACACAGAATATAAAATGAATGTTTCGTTTCAGAGTGCAAGGGACGACTTGAACTAGATCCAAACACAAAGCTTAAAATTTAGCAGTGCTGACGGGCTATTATGCGTTTGAGACACACTTTTTCCGACAATAATCAGAACAGAAGTAAATGAAATCTTTTTGTACATGAGTCTTCAAATGCTTTACCAACATTTTTGTAGTAAAAATTATAGTGATTCGGTCAATGACTGGACAATTTACTTATTTACGTATTTTCTGGTCAAACTTTATGAAGTTACTACTGCTATGAAAGTACCAACTAACCCTTCTAATGCCCCGCAGCAGAAGAGCATTAAGTACAATAAGCAAAATGGATGGAATGAAGGAAAATAACATGGCGCGAACCCAGAAATAAACGTTATAAAAAGTGTTCATTCCAACGTATTTAACAATGGGCGTCGTCCTTCCAAGGCACATGCTTGCAAAGTTCCAATTAAATTTAATATCAGCTCTGGTGTCATTTATTCCTGTGTTAATTAGTGCATAGTCCTTAAAATTTATTAACAGTCTTAGTAAAAATATATAATAGGGTAGTGCATTTAATTTTGGCACTTTTCCCAATCGGGCATTTTTGATTTTGGACTATATCTTTGGTAATCCTGGACGGAATACGACGTTTGATAGCTCAAATGAGATCTAATTATATGTAGATTACTTTCGTTAGCTTTTTATTTGTTATGTTATGATATTTTCATGTGAAATTGTGTAATTTACAAAAAATAAAATTGTTACTCGTTTTTAGAACATGGGCATTCATGATTACGCAATAAATTGGTTTAAAAATTAAACTGTCTTGGTAAAATTTAGTGTATTTTCCGAATTTTCAGTCCCCGTGGTTCTAAGTTGCGTCTGTGGTGAGCAATCGTTATAAAATAAAATAGTGTAATTTCGGCACACATATTGCTGTAGTTTATATTGTTTTTACAAACGGGTTGAATTAAGTGGTCGGGTTTAAATTGTAGTTGTAAATAGTTAAAAGACAACGTTGAGAAATGTGTAGGGGTCATAGCACTTGACTTAAACTGGATTAAGGGGGTCCTTTTAAAAAGTGCCGAAATTAAATGCACTTTTTTCCCAAATTTTGCTCATTTTGATACCAGTTGGCATATTAGCTGTAACTTTTTGCCAGTTACACGTTGAACAACAAATAGAAGCTTAAATTAAAGAAAACTGTCTGGAGATAATGATAGGCTTTTAAATTTTTGAAAATGATGATTTTTTGACTGAGAAACAATCGATTGTTTGTAAAGTGCCGAAATTAAATGCATATATTTAATTTTGGCAATTTTCCATTTTTTTAAAAACTTATTTAATTAAATAAAAAGCAACTTTTGTACATTGAAACTTTTATGACGCAACGCAGTATCGTAAAAGCTTTAAAATGAGCTATCAAACATGTAAATCGGGCCATACAGTGAAAAGTTACATTGGAAAAACGAAAAAGTGCCGAAATTAAATGCACTACCCTATACTGAAAAATGTGCAACTCTCATATAAAAAAGTACGGAAAAGTATGTCATTATAATGAGCCTCTTCATTTAAATGGCACTCTCCATTAAAATGGCATAGTAGTCATTTTAATTAGGTGAGTTAAAATGGAGAGGAAACCATTATAATAGCCATTTATTCATTTAATTTCACTTCATATATACTCACAAGTGTAAAACTGTCCGGGCCCAATGAGTTTTATCGTGTTGGACAGCATTAAACCAACATGGGGAAACTCGTGCGGCCCGGACAGTATTACACTTGTGAGTGTATATGAAGTGAAATTAAAGGCTGGTTCATACTTATGTAAAACCGTCCTTTGGACCAGCCCTAAATCAATAAATGGCTATTATAATGGTTTCCTCTCCATTTAAACTCGCTAAATTAAAATGAATACAAAGCCATTATAATGGAGGGTGCCATTTAAATGGAGAGGCTCATTATAATGGCATACTTTTCCGTACTATTTTATATAGGAGTTGCACATTTTTCGGTATATTATATATTTTTGGTATTAGTATCTACATTATGCAAAGTAACACCAAAGTTTTTTAAACTCTTGTAAATTTACGAAATGAATTTGAAAAAAAGCTAGATTGTTATTGATACATCTTATTTGAAAGGAATTTTTGCCATAAATTTATTTAGTTATGGCGCTGATAATACTAAAAGGAGAGCATTTTCTGAACAATTTTTAAAATTTTATATAATCAAACTGTCTTCTTTTTGTCAGTCTTTCTGTATGTGTGTCATTGAGTGTATAGTTTTGTCTGCTTGTTTTTCTCGATGCTTGATGTACCTATGTATATTAAATTTAAACACTACTTATACTTTGGCATATAAAGAGTAACTGGAAGGGCAAAAGTTTCACTTCATATATTTATAGAACTTCGAATCTAAGCTTTAAAACTAAATTTTAAAAAAAGTGTGTGCCATTCGACGGTATGGCGACTGTATTTATAGTATTTTTCGTCGTATAAAGGCCATAGTTTATGTTGGTATAAATGTCTTATTCATAAAAACATAAATTATAGGGGGACCAGACATAACTGGTTTTTTTTATTCAGAAAAAAATACCAGAGCCACGTAACCACAAATGAAAATACGGCAAGTTGGCACCATCGTTATAAATCAATCAGAATCCACAAACGATGATAATTAAGCTTAGAAATTTTTTTAAATTTTTTGCATGTTGTCTCCACCCACACACACTAAACAAAGTACGGTTTAGGGTCGATGGAGCCGAGGGAACTTGGAGCCGAAAATAAAAATCGTTAAAACTATACCTAAGCCTAAGCGAAGCCTAAAAAAAGGTCCAAAAATTTTCCAATGGCTCTAAGTTCCCTACTTGCGGCTCTAAAGACCCCGTACCCAAAGTACATCTCCTCACAGTTGGTCTGCTTTTTGTAAGTACATGTATGTACGTGAAAATATGTTAAATAGGGGCTAAATAAGTTTTTTTATTCCTATGAGAATTATTTGCGATCTTACCAAAGGTAGAGAATCAAATATAGTTATTATGTTATTGCAGTATTCACCAATGTTTATTTTAAAATTTAATTCGCCTGGACGCACCGCTTTTCAAAGTGCACTTTTCAATAAAATCCTCTATTTTTCTTATGTATACTAATATAAAATAAAAAGACGAGTTTTTGGACCTAATCCCATTTTATTGGATTTTATTCAATACGGCATTAATATACCTTACTTACATAGATCATTTACTCTTGATTTTAAATACCTTTCTGTCAAGCAAATTATGTGGAATTTTATTACTTTTTTATTTTTTTGTTATGATTTTAATAAATACTACGGATTTTATTGTCACAATCGGGACCTCAATAAGTAATCAAACGACTACTATTATGGTGAATCGGCCAGTTAGAGTAGGAGTAAAATTAAATTAGTTTTGGTAGGATAAAGTAAATTTAAGTGTAACTAAGCCCTAATTTTAGCCACTAATTTTAGTCGCAAATGGTATTTAAAAAAATTTTTTATGCTGTAACAAAGTTCAAAGTTATTTGTTTATTTAGCATAATTTTCTAGTGAGTTTATTGCTGCCTTTTAATGTTTTTAAGATGATTGAAATAAAAGTTTTTATAGTTGGATTATATCTGGCTGACGTCGAAAATTAGTTAGCAGACATAAGGGGACCAATTAAAATTGTGCGGTTATGACGTTTTTTTTAAAAAACAAATAAGAACGCAGAATTTTTTTAATTCCACCTTTTTATAAAATATACAAAAATGAATCAATTTTAGCTCTTTAAAAATTTGCATTTGGGTTTCAAATTGAGTAATTTGATAAGTAATTATTAAAATACGGGTTTTGATCGTTATTATTAAACCGTTTTCGTTAAAAATTTTAAATGGTTTTGTTATTAAATAATCGATTCAATACTGCAATTATCGAGGTCAGCTGGATTTTATTTGCCTATAGTCTAAATTTCGGCCACTTTGAGAAGTAATTTCACTTTTGTTTTCTTTTTTCCCTATCTTTTAAAGCTGGTTTGACAAAAGACAAAACTTTTTTTGAAAAATATGCTTTTATAGAATTAAAAAAGCATATTTTTAAAAAAAGAGTTGTCTTTTGTCAAACCAGCTATAAAAAATAGGGGAAAAAGTGGTTGAAATTAAGTCATGTATTCTACTATTTTTTATTCCCCAAAAATGCTTTTTTGGATTTAAAAAAATTAACTAGCTTATTAAAATTTAAAAAAGTAAAACTAACAATATTCTAAACATAGTTAGTGTTGATCAAATTTATGCGCAGTAGACTTTTTTAATTTGTTTACCAGCTGGACGTCTGTTTTTGCTTGTTTTTTAACTCTAGTTATTTATCTTAAAAAGATGACACTAAAAAAACTAAATCCTTTAAGTTACTCTTTATAGCATAGATCAAAAAGACCAAAAAATAAGTGTGTTAAATTTTAAAATATTTTTACATTGTTTGTCGAGAAAAAGACGAAGTAAAACACACATCACATACAAACGAAAATTGACGACTCGATTATAAATAGGATATCAACGTTAATGCAAAAATATATGCAATACGTTTGTAAATACGAAAAATCTTATTTTTTCAAATAAACGATTTTTGCAGACAACACTTACTTTTGTTGCTAGACTTTTATGTTATTTTAATTGAAAATTTATAAAATTTACATTATTATTTAGTTACTAAAATTTATTTTGGCAAATATTTTGAACCTGAAACTGTGTAAAATTTAAAAAAAAAATTTTAAAACGGTTTTTGAGGTATAATTTTTTCTTTGTAGAAACAATAGCCAAGTTTCGTAATTAAAAACTATTAAAAATATTATTTACATTCTTAGTAAAACTTTGTTTATTTTTATACCTGAAAGAGAAACATATCTCTGTCGATAAATTTGGGTAAACCGCAGAAACTGGACACCGCAACGATTATTCCAGTCGCAATTTTTACGTTTTTAAGAGTACATATTGACTGTCAAATTGACATGGATTACTGTCAGCATGGAAATTAAACTTAGAAACAAACTATAAAAACAGCGGATTCTTTAAAAAAATTTCAAATCTTTCTTTGAGTATAAATCCGCAATATATACCAAGCAACAAAATTGTGCGGTAATGTAAGAATTCCCGTTATTATTGATGTTTGGAAATACGAAGCCCTATAAATAAAGTTATAAACTATAGTCAACAGGTCATGGTGCAACGTATCCCGTTAATTAATCAAGTATTGAACTTAGAAATTATAGGTTCAAGTCCTGTATCGCTTATTTTATTTTGTAAAATGGCTTTATTTCGCCTTATATTTAGGACTATCAGTGAAAGATATTTAGGATGTGACTATCGGTAAAAGTTTCTGAGTAAAATGTTACTCGTCATGAATGATATCAACTCTTTAAAAATATTATTTTATATATCAAATTAATAAATTAGTAAAAAGCAGAAAAGCAAATGAAAAAATTAAAAAATAAATAAATTAAAAATATTGATTACCAAATAAAACACAAAGTCAAAAAAAAATTTCGAATCGGAAAACGAAAAATATACAAAAAAAGTATAGGTAAAAATTAATTTTTTTATTTACTAAATATCAAAATTGTTTGGAAAACTGCGATTACATGTTATTAATCATAAGCCATTCAAGCAATAAGGGACAATATTTTTGATTGCTTTATTTAAAACATTTACTAACGAAAGAAGGAAGTTTTATCCAATACATCTTTTGTAGGTAGAAAAAATATTAACAAACGATTGGAAAGGTAAAAAAAAAACAATAAGCATTTGAAATATCAGTAAATCTATTTTATAATTTATATTTCAGCTTTTAAAGCCAAAAAGTAGTTTTTTTAAATAAACTGAAAAATAAATAAGCGATTTCTCTAACTTTGGTTGAAATTGAATTTTATTTGAATTTTCCCGGTCCACGATAATTGTAATCCATGCCTGGCTGCGTAATGGGTAATGTATATATATAAAACGCTGAGCGGCCAAAAGAACAGTTAACCACATTGAAATCTTATGAAAAACTATAGGAAAAGCGTCCATGAGGTACATGTAAATCCAACAGGTAGTCAAGCTCAAAGGAAGAGCATCTTGATACGAACCAGTGGAATAGTGAAATACAGTAAACGGTAGTGGTACCAGACCAACAAATAACTCCGCCACCGCCATATACAGAAGAACTCTAAACAAAAATAATTATAAAATAAAAATTTGTTTTTAAAACCATATTTATTATTTTAACCTTAATTTGAAGTTTTAAGGGGAAATTTTTTTTACCGTAGTGCAGTTCGTTTTACAGTTAAATCCAAGTCAAAATTGATTTTCCTAATTCGCAGTTGAAGTAAAAATAAGACATCCTACAAAAGTTTTTATCTTACATTAATTTCTATAATCTATAATTAGTTTTTGTTTGTTAGGTTTTTGAAGATGAATTAGAATTAAGAAGAATTTCATGGAAACAATACAATGACCATTCATTTTATTTAAAGATATACCCACCGATGAACCCCACGTTTTACGATAATCTTACAAATTTTGAATACCGTTCAGTTTAATTTGCATGAACATTTGTTAAACAAAATTAATTGGTCACTTATTTCCAGTATTTTTTCAGCGGTTTTTCTACCAAAGACTTAAACTCATTCAACAGTTGCAAACGCTCTTTCCAGACCTCAATCTCACTTACGCAAAATTAAAAAAACATATAACACATTTTAAAGTAAGTGCTGCAATAAAACTTAATTGGATGAACTTTTTGTAAGCAACAATTTGTTATTCCATCGTCTCAGCGTCTACTTTTAATACTATATCTTAATGCTCTTAAGCCTGGTTTATACTTTGTTCAAATTGTTCAAAGACAAAATCCAAAGGTTAGTCCAAAGAACAGTCCAAAGACAAAAGTCCAAAGCACAATTTTGGAGAAGCCAAAGTTGTCCTTTACACAATTCAAAATTGGCTTGTGGACAAACCAAAATTGTCTTTCGAACAATTCAAACATCTTTTTTGGACAATCCAAAGAGGTATTTTGAACAGCAAAACAAAATTAAAATATTTTAACTTGCTTTTTGAACCCTTTTAGACACTTTGTTATATTCTTTGGAATGTTTTTTGGCCAATATTTTAAGAACCGTTCATAGTCTGTTCAAAGTACAAACTTAAGAAATTGTACAAAGGACAACTTTGGCTTTTATAAAACTGTCTTTTAGACTCAATGGACTTTGGAAAAAGTATGAAGAACAAGTTAAAATGGTTTTTTTTGAACTTGGTTTTTTAGACCTTTTCCCTTTGGAATTTGTCCTTTGGATTTTGTCTTTTGCACATATTAGACGAAGTATGAAACACCCTTTAGTTTCAAAAAATTACAGAATTTTTTACGCTGAAAACAAATTTAAGAGTATCTGAAAATTGTACAGCTTTAATATAAAAATCAAAACTGAAGTCTACCTACCTGTTGGTTGGCGATCGCATATGTTTTCTGCTGAGTACAATGAAAACGAAAAAGTTTGTAATAATTGTAATCAAAACCAATAATGGAAATACAATTCCATAGATGACAGGGTTAATAATGTCATTAGGCGAAACCACATAGACTATTCCGTAATCAGAAAATTTAAAACATTGCTGTTTACATCCTCCATATATGGCAAAATTTGACAAACATTGTAGACCATTATTAATGACGTTCAAATCGTTGAGGTGGTTAACGGCGCAATTGTTTTCGGACATATAAGAAACTATAAATAGTTGTACCTAAGTACACATTTTTGTTCTTTGCAATCCATTAAAAGAAAACTTTGCTAAAATTTCAGATTTTTTAAACAAAAAAGATTATTAATATTAAAAAAAAGCTAATATGATAGTGATGGTGGATATCGGAATATAGAGGCAGAAAATACAAATTTTTTTCCAGTACAAATAATTCAAATTTTAAAAAAAAGTTACATGAACAGCTTTATGTAAAACGTATTTTGATACTAGAAGGACCCTATGGATATTATAAGTTGAAAAGATTTTTGATTTTTAATTGGTTTAACTTTATAAATAAGAGTTAATAATCCATGGAGAGACAAAATATCACATTTTCGGAAAAATATACAGAGACATTTTAATGCTGGACAATACATTTTCACCAAGAAGGGGAGATACTCTTCTCCCCAACAAAAAAAAACGGATTAGGCTAAATGAGTTATCATTAAAAAGCTTATTGCCCGAGAAGTGTCTTAATGGTGTTCAAATTTTGAAAAATTTAATATTTAGATATATATATATATATATATATATATATATATATATATATATATATATATATATATATATATATATATATATATTAATTTGAAGTATTTATTTTTTGAGTGTAAATTTACTCTGTCATTACTCATTTTGATATGTAAGTTTTAAAAACTTACCAGTTAAAGGATCGTAAAGATATGTTTGATTGCCATAAGTATACACTTCTAAATTCATTTCAGTCAAATTCATATTTTTGCGTTCTAAATTACTTTAGGTCCTTAAGTGTTTTTTTTTCATTTTAATTTCCAATAGATTTAAGTTGTTCCTTTTTCATTCTCATTAGTAAATAGATATTTAAATGCAAAATTATTGTTTTGAAGACTTTGCTGCAGTACTTCATATTGGATTTAATTCCTAAAAAGAAAAAAAAGGTTATAGATTATTTTAAGCCGACTATTTATTCTGATAAAATACAACAATAAAAGTTTTTTACAACAAATGGATTTTAAAGAAGAAAAATATTATAAATTAGAAAGATGTAGCGTTTTATAAGAAATAGTGACCACGGCGACAGCAATGAGCTTTTACTCATTTTAGTATATTTTCGTTGCAAAAACTCAACAAGATCAAACAGCTATAGGAAAATTAAACCTTTCTGACCTCAATGAATTGTAGAACTGAATCTATTATTTGTCTACACTAAAATTTAGAATTTTTGGCAAAACATGCTTTATTTTAACAATTATTTTATCAAATTTTTCAATTTGGAACAGAAATTTTATTTTTTTAAAGCTAATGATGAGTAATTTTTGGAAATTTTCTAAAAAGGTGCGCGAACTCTGTGTTTTAATTTTTTTCTCTTTTTAATAGTTATAACTGCACTATTTTAAGATTTTGTGATTGTTATGACCGAGACTTAGAATAATATCTGTGTTTCGGTGATCAACGAGTAAGGGTGGTCTGACCGGCGGGCGGAGAATTCCGGCGGAAAGTTTAACACGTGGCGCACTTTTTTCCGCGTTTAAAAGGCGGTTTTTGGTCTAAAAAACCGCAGAGATTTAGATGGTTTTCATGTTTCACATACAATTTTACGAGGTCAGCCAAATATAATTTAACCATAAGCAAGAACTGTAAATAAAATAATAAAAAACTCAATTGTTTACAATTTTCAAGCTAGCACCTAAACTAAATTTTTATTAAAATTTAGTTGTATTAAACATTACATTTTAAGTTTTATTACAAAATTTTACTGAAAAATTTTTTTATTGGAGACCTTAAAATTATATTAAGCTAAAAAGTCACCCAATAAAATTTCATAAAATATTTTCACAGCGGGATAAAGGACCAAACTATCCAAAAAAACGGGAAAAATTGGCAAATTTAAGAAAAAACTGAAGCATGCGAATTTGAATTTCTACTGAGTTAATGTTTTAGTTAATTTTAATAAAATTAAAAATCTAATCATACTCATCGTCAGAACGGTTTTTACTCAACGAGTTCAAACGACTAATACAATCCCTTTCCTTAATAAAAAGAATTCTGCTTCATTTTGGGTTGAATAAGCCGTTTTTTTTAAAGAAAAACGACCAAAATTTTTAAAATTCCAAGTCGTTAAGCTGAATGGTACAAAATTCATTGTTTGTCCATTTTTATGGCTTAGGGCTTAGGCTAACCGTATTAACGTCTAATATCTGTAATTTTAGCAATTTTTTTTAAAAAGGGAAAACTGTCAATAAAAAAAAAGAAAAAAAAATGGGTAGAAAATGAGGTTATCGGACTTAGGGTTAGCCAAATCAACAACTTCGAATTCAAAAAAATAGAATAATTTTGATTTAAAAAAACAGGCTTATGTATGTATCCCAAATATGATACAAACCCTTTTTAAATAATAAAGATCTTGAATTAAAGGTAAACCCAACGTGGCAGCAACAGTTGTTTGTTGAATTAAAAAATTCCCTCCATTAAGTAACCACTTAAATCACAAGAATATGACGTCATTTTATCAAAAAAATACTCCGTATTAAATCGAATCTAATTGGCTGATAAAGTGATTTGAATGGTTACTTAATTGGGGGCTTTCTTTTAATTCCACAAACAACTGTTGCAGCCACGTTGGGTTTACCTTTAGTTGTCTGAACTCCTAACGGGTAATCCACTGTAAACAATGGCTTATTTGTTTTGCTTTTAATTTTTTTGCAATCAATTTTTTGCATTGGCAATTTTGAACATTTTTGAACGTGTTATTACTATATTCAAAAAATTAAAATATTTGTTCAATGTCATTAGAATAAAAATTAAGTTAACATGGTGGCAGCTTTGACTAGCATAGAACAAATGCCAGTAAAACATAAGTTTTATTTTGACTATATTATTAGTGAAACATTCTAACAAAACGAATTCGAATAAAAATCCCAAGCTTACGTATGAGATAATATATTAAATTTTTCGGATCGTTTTCATTTCAGTTAAAACGTCTTAAGATCCGTTAAAACGTGTTCTTTAAGATTATAATACATACATTTAACAGTACTCTCTCAGTCATTTTACTGGTTTTGGAAATACACAAATACTAGAAATGTAGTAAAACCATCCAAAATTTTCAACTATTAGAAAACTTACCGCTAAACCAGTAACGTATATACTAGATTTCAGTAAACGACACAAACTGGGAAACCATTCACAGAATATATATTTTTCACGAAATTAAGACCGAAGAACAGTAATTTAATAACTTAGTTTATTCTTTTTTGAATTAGTTGCTAGTGTTATAGTTTTGGTCTTTTTACCTCCAGTATATAACAGCAATATGAAAAACGAAAATTTACAAACATTAGATATTAATACTGATTACAATGCATAATGTGAGTATACAGTAAATTAGCCTTTTGTAGAATAAGCTCTCGTTTAAAGAGCGCTTAAAGAAACAGCAGGACAAGATGTTTTCAAAAACAGTTATCATATACACTGTAGAAGGAAATAAAAGAAAATAATAAAATAAAAACAAAATGTTTACCTCTGTTTGTCATAAAGATTCCATCCAAAACCACGCCTTTTACGATAACGTGTTGCAAAACTCAAACTCTCCAGCAGAAGCTTTTAAAATAATTCGAACCAGGGAGTTAAAGCCTGTGCACACGCTTTTCGATGCTTCCAGTTCAGTTTTAAAGATATAATTTGCGCTTTTGTTTTCCTTCAATTAAAAATTTTTCGCAAAAAAATAGTTTTTTTCTTTATTTGGAGAAAAAAGTTGGCTTTCATCAATATTTTTAAAAAAAATCGCACATTAAAATATTATTATTGTTTTTGTTCGGTTGATTTTGTGAACGCAATAATGTTTTTAAACTATTTTGATTCGAAGTAGTTTTACAAACAAAACAAATGATCATTTTTTTTGTTTTTTCAACCGATCTCAAATAAAAATGGAAACAACAATGAAAAATATGCGTTTTTTAGGTGTTTATTAGTAAACTACTTAAATATTATAACTAATTACGGATATGCCATTAAGTATTTACTGGTCTTAAGCAAATGTAGTAAACTTAATAATAGATTTCGTAACTGTAGTAAAGTTGATATTGGTTTGAAGAGAAACCAGTAAATAGTGATTTATTTAGCATTGATTATTTTTTCAACCAAAACAATAGTATGAAATATTGGTTTCAAAAACCAGTAAGATTTTTTTAAAATTTATTTATTTATTTCTAGGAAACCAACAAAAAAAATACTTTTTTTACCATTTAAGTGAACCGAACACGGTCTCGCTAAGTGCACATACATAAACGACAGACAACTTGGTTTAATAGATGTGATCCTAAGGCTTATTAAAAATAAGCTCTAAAAAGGACCACTACCTAGTCTTTTTTTAAAAAATATTTAATGAAGTAGCTGAAATTTGTTGTTCTGATAGAGAGTTCCATTTTGAAACAATCCTATTACAAAAAAAATGTTTTCTAGCATCAATTCTACTTTTTTGAACTTTTAGCTTATTCCTATGTCCTCTAGTAGGATTTACATTAAAAGAGAAAAAATCATGAGGTGTTAAAGTGGTATGTAAATTAATAATATTATAACACTCTGAAAGATCGATAATATGGCGCCGATCAGTAAGCTTTTGAAGTTTGAGAAATTTTAATCCATTATCATAATTTGTAGAATGTAGTTTACAACGTTTGAAAATTCTTCTTGTATAAATTCGCTGCACTCTTTCTAGAAGTTCGATATCTTTTTTTAAGTGAGGATTCCAAATTACAGTACCATATTCCAAAATCGGCCGAACGTAACTAACATAAGCATGGATAAAATTTTTAACTGAGTTGGATGCAAATGTTCTGAATATAAGCGCAGATATTCTTAAAGCTTTTTTAACAATAATTTCACAGTGCTGAGAAAATTTTAAATTGTCAGAAACATAAACTCCAAGGTCTTTTGCTAATCTAGTTTTTATCAAAACATTGTCAGAAGTTTTATAGTAAAATTTATGTAGATTTTGAGAGAGCCCCATGTGCATGACTTGACACTTGTTTTCTGACAAATTGAGCTGCCATTCAGCTGACCAGTTAGTTATTCGATTTAAATCCTCCTGCAATTGCTTATTTTTAAGTTCTTGATCATCTGAACCAAAACTAGTATAAACCTTTGCGTCGTCCGCAAAAAGTTTAATTTTAGATTGGTGAACACAATCGACAATATCATTAATGTAAATTAAAAATAAAAAAAGACCCAGAACAGTACCCTGTGGAACTGAACTGTCAACGTTAACAGAAGATGATAGATTTTGATTAATTACAAATTTTAGTGATCTTCCAATTAAAAAAGATTCTATCCATTTTAAAAATCTTCCAGTGACGCCATAGGATTCCAGTTTGTGCAAAAGCTTTTGATTTGGTTTCTCATCAAAAACGTTTGCACAAACTGGAATCCTATGGCGTCAGTGGAAGATTTTTAAAATGGATAGAATGTGCAAACGTTTTTGATGAGAAACCGAATCAAAAGCTTTTGCAAAATCCAAAAAGATAACATCTATACTTTTTTGGTTTTTGAAATATAACGTCCAATCATTCATAGTTTCAAGCAGCTGAGTTATTGTTGAACTTTGAGCCTGAAAGCCATGTTGGCACCTTGACAAAACATTTTTAAAAAAAGCTAAAAGTTCATTTTTAACCAACTGTTCCATAAGTTTACACGAAAATGAAGTTAATGAGATTGGTCGATAGTTTTCTTTATTGTTTTTGTGTCCTTTTTTATAAATAGGAATTACTAAAGCCAATTTCCAGTCGAGAGGCAAGATTTCGTCATTGAAAGATTTTTGAAAAATGATAGCAAGTGGATGAGCGATAATTTTTGATAACCTTTTAAAAAAGTAGGCAGGAATACCGTCAGGCGTTTTAGAAAGTTTGTTTTTTAGTTTTTTAATTGCGGAAATAACATTTTTTACTGAAAAAGACATATGTTCTAAGATACCTATTTTCTTACCTTGAAATTGTGGAAGATTTCCATTATCCTTTGTAAAAACTAAGCTAAAATACTGTGCAAAAATTTCAGCTTTTTCTTTATCATCTATAGTATAAGTACCATCCGGTTTAATTAAAGGAGGAATATTTTTTTTGTCTTTATTTTATTATTAACAAAGTTATAAAAATTGTTTAAATTTTTTGAGTTTAGAATTCTTTCTTCAAGACTAAGATTATAATTTTTAATTAGCTCTTTATAATCTTTACACAATTGTTTATATTCAGATTTATCAGTTTTATTTTTTTGTTTGCGCCATACTTTTTTCTTTTTCTTTTGTAAGCTTTTTATATTATGTGGTAGTTGTTTTTGACCTATTTTACTAAAACGCTTTTTAAGAGGAACGTGTCGACGAATCCCTTCAAACAAAATGTCTTTAAAACACTGCCAATATTCCTCAATAGTTGAACAAAATGAAAAAAGATGATCCCAATCGACACACATCAAAAACAAAGATAACGATTCATAGTCGCCTTTCAAAAAATCTGGTAGCCATTGAAACTGGCTGTTCTCATTTTTTTTCAGACCTTATATTAGTATTAAGCAAAAATTTGATTGAGTTATGGTCAGATGATAAAAAACCAGGCAGAACATTTATTTTATTGACGATTTCCGGGTGATTTAATAAAACGAGGTCGAGGTAGTTGTTGTTTCTGGTAGGTTCAGTTAAAAGTTGATACAAACCAAGTTCCTGGAAAAAAGTGAACCATTCTTTTTCATTTTGGCTGTTTGAAAATACTGTTGTGGTACTCCAATCGATTCCTGGGAGATTAAAATCGCCTACAAAAATAATTGAACCTAGAAAATTGTGAGTGATGTCTCTTAATAAATCGAATGTGAGCATATCTTCTTGATTTGTGGTTTGAGGTTTACGATAAAGACAAATAAACCTAATTTTTAATTTCTTATTCATGTGAACGTCAATTGCGGTAAGCTCTATATTATCGTATTTTTCAGAGATATTAACTAGTGTAGCGTGAAAATGATTTTTTAACAAAATAGAAACACCACCACCTTGCTGATTTTTTCCGTCTTTTCTAAAAATTGCATACCTACCGTTGCTGTTTATCATGCTCCGTAATGTGGACTATTTCATCTCCTCCAATAAGCTCGTCCACCAGCTCCTTAACGGTTTCCATTTCTTCTTTGGCAGAATCGGATTCTTTTAATCCAGACACTACCATCATATTGGAGTGCTCTTTAGCTTTCTCCATTTCAAACAACTGTGATTTCATAAAGGGAAGAAGACGGGAAAACACAGCTTTGCAAATGTCGGCAATCGCTTGCTTGTCTATTATTTGCCCTGACTCCAGTGCCTCAACTCTTGCTTTAAGTTCTTCCTTTTCTTTTAATAAAGTTTGAACTTGCTCTAAAAGGCTAGCATTTTCGTTTACAAGATCTTGTTTTCTAACCATAGCTGTGATTTTAAGAGATGACAAGTATTAGAACACCAGTTTTTTTGTGTAGGGAACCTGCACATCAATTTTACCGTAACAGTACGTTATGACAGAAATTTCGAATTTTATTTAGCCCAATAGGCGACTTAAAATAAAATTTAACAATATAATAATACTAAAAAGACAAAAAGCAAATTATACAAAAGAAAATTACAAGCGTACAAATTTTATTCAATCATTTTCACAAAGTTCAAACTGTTTAAAGCATATATTTGAAGTTTTTTCTGTTTTAATAAAAAAAAGTTAGCGAGAGAAAAAAACACAACCAGCTACGTACGCCGAGAGAGTACTAAACTGTGCAAGTTTCTCTCGGAACCCTTTAATAAAAACAGATTTAGAACTGTAGGGAACGACAGCGAAAAACACAGCGATACTTTATCGAAAGGTTTTTAAAAGTTTCAAGTAACCCTATTTATATTGTTTATGAGGACACATTTAAATGATCAAACTTTAGAAACCCATCGACCACCTCTTTTTTAAATTGTTACAAAATCAAATTTAAAAACTAACATTAATCCTTTAAAAAGTTTTATATCTAATACTAAAAGAAAACATAAGTTTAAATCAAAAGTTAAAAAAGCAGACTTAATGCTAGAAAAATACTTCTTTTTTAATAAAAGATTTCGACGAAAATTAGTATGTGCAGAAAAATTGCGAAGAGTATTTTGCATAATGATAATAGTAAAAACAACACCCAATCCATATTAATTTTATCAATTTTTTTTTACCAGCCAATTTTTTTACCAACTTTAACAACCCATATTTGGTGACTTTTAAAACATACCACGCCTTCTTTTTACAGGTTTACAAATTTTGTAGCAATCATCCCAGATAAAGTTTGTTATTTTTGTGGTTTTGGGACCAAAGTTCCCAAAATAGTGTAATGACGTTTTATGCATATTATTTAATATAAACTTTTATGTCAAAAGTTTGGTTTTTGATAACAAATTTAGGTTTTGTGGTGGTTTTTTATATTTAAATGACCATATCCTAGTGATTTTGTAATGGATAAAAAAATTTCTTAAAAAAAGCTTTTGGAAAGCTAAGAAGAATTTTAAATAAGATGATATTATGTAGTATGGTCTTTTTCAAAAAAAAAAAAATATTTAAAAAGACCATTGTAACTGTCTTTATTACCAATGTTGATGACTTTTGTATTCTATCAATCTCGGTAATCTAGCGGTAATTCATCCATTTGTATGCCTAACGACTAATAATGAAACAAAAATATTCATAAAAAAAAATCTTAGAGCAACGAATTGCTTGTGCTCTTTTGGGAATATTTTTAATGAGTGATAGCTAGCTGAGAATATTATTTTTTTAATTACATCCTTATTGATTCCCAAAACCAAAAAAAACTGTTTTATAAAGCAGTTCTGATTTTTTATATTATACAACTGGGAAAACGTTTTTTATTGCGCGTTTTACAAGAATATTTTAGGATTTTTAAAATTTATCCGATGCCAACAGCAATTGTTTGGGGAACTCATGTGAGTAAAATGATTGATTGTTCAATTATTATCCAACTGATTACAATATTAAAGATATATAATGCTTATTGCAATTTAAAGAAATTCTTGCGATTTTTCTAGAAACACTTTGGTCAGGAAGTGGGCTAGTTTCCATTAATGTGGATCATTAAACAGTTTACACGATAACATTGTGTTTCATAATTTACAAATACAATATATAGCAGCTTTTTGAAAATATCAACCTATTTGTTTGTGTTTGTTGTTGTTTTTGCTTTTGAATGGTCACATGGTTACCCTTAAATGGTTACCTCAAAAAGCTGTAAAACGTAGAGTTGACCAAACCAGTCGCCAGAGATTTTAGTTTAGTTTTTTTACACATTTCTAGGTTCACGAATCGAAACTCATAATTTGGGAAATAAGAAGCGTTCCAACTCACAAAAACACCTCCTTCTGTGTTTTTAAGATCACTGTACCAAAAGACGGTTTTCTATTTTTGACTAAAATACAAGAAATACAAAATCAGTTTTCAGCTTTGGGATCAGTACAATCATGCTCTAAAATGCAAAATAAGTGAATGTTTATAGGATTTTGTTAAGAAAACGTGCGCGGATTGAAACAGCGAAAAGGCAAATCGCCTTTCAGTGTTAGTTATAATTTTTGTGTTTGCTACAGTCCTTAACAGATTTTTATGGTGCATAATAATATTAGTTTACTGTCAAATATCTCCACATACTTTTTTCCTTGATTTTTACATGCTCGTTTTTGTTATTTAAAAAAAATTTTGAAAAAAAATTTTTAACTTTTTGATCTTAATTTGTGTTTTAGATGGGGGTTTAACACTCCTGTTAAACCCCATCTATAAAAGATTTTTTGTCAATTATTTGGGGGGGGTGTTGTTTTTTTTGGTTTTTTTTGTTTTGTGTGTGTTTGTTTTGTTTTTGGGGGGTGGTGTTTTGGGTTGTTGGGGGGTTGGGTGGGTGTTGTTTTGTTTTTGGGTTTGTTAGGTGTGCCTTCAAGCAAAACGCGCACATGTTGATATTTTCGAAGCTGCTATATATTGTATTTGTAAATTATGAAACACAATGTATCGTGTAAACTGTTTAATGATCATGAGTCCCCCTTCCAAACCAAGTGCTGTTCTAGGCAAATCGCAAAAATTTCTTAAAATTGCAATAAGAAACATTCTTGGAAAATGTGTAATATAAAAACGTTTTCCCAGTTGTCTGATAATATAAAAAATCAGAACTGCTTTATAAAACAGTTTTTTTTGCGGTTTTTGGGAATCAATAAGGATGTAATTAAAAAAAATAATATTCTCAGCTAGCTATCACTCATTAAAAATATTTTTCCCAAAAAGAGCACAAGCAATTCGTTGCTCTGAAGATTTTTTTTTATGAATATTTTTGTTTCATTATTAGTCGTTAGGCATTCAAATGAGAAAAATGAATTACCGGCTAGAATTACTCAAGATTGAGAATACAAAAGTCATCAACATTGTATAAAGACAGTTACAATGGTCTTTTTAAATATTTTTTTTTTGAAATAGACCATACTACATAATATCATCTTATTTAAAATTCTATCTTAGCTTTCCAAAAAGCTTTTTTTAAGAAATTTTTTTATCCAGTAATCTAGCAGGATTTTGGTCATTTAAATATAAAAAAAACCACCCACAAAAACCTAAATTTGTTATCAAAAAACCAACCTTTTGAGCATAAAAGTTTATATTAGAAATAATATGCATAAAACGTCATTACAGTATTGCCGGCTCTCGGTCCCAAAACCACAAAAAAAACAAACTTTATATCCGGACTAAGTGCTCAAAATTTCTAAACCTGTAAAAAGGAAGGTGGCTTGGTATTTTTAAAAGTCACCAAATATGGGTTGTTAAAGTTGGTAAAAAAAATTGGCTGGTAAAAAAAAAATTGATACCATTAATATGATTGGGTGTTGTTTTTACTATTTATCATTATGCAAATTCTTCGCAATTTTTCTGCACATAATAATTTTCGTCGGAACTTCTTTAAAAAAAGAAGTATTTTTCTAGCATTAAGTCTGCCTTTTTAACTTTTCGATTTTAAACTTATGTTTTCTTTTAGTATTAGATATAAAACTTTTTAAAGGATTAAATGTTAGGTTTTAGATTCCGATTTTGTAACAATTTAAAAAGAGGTGGTCAATGGGTTTCTAAAGTTTGATCATTTAAATGTGTCCTCATCAACAATATAAATAGGGTTACTTGAAACTTTTAAAAACCTTTCGATAAAATATCGGCTGTGTTTTTCGCTGCCGTTCCCTACAGTTCTAAATCTGTTTTTATTAAAGGGTTCCGAAAGAAACTTGCACAGTTTAGTTCTCTCTCGGCGTTACGTAGCTGGTTGTGTTTTTTTCTCTCGCTAACCTTTTTTTTTTAAAACAGAAAAATCTTCAAAGTACTATGCTTTAAACAGTTTGAACTTTGTCAAAATGATCCAATAAAAATTTGCTACGCTTGTAATTTTCTTTTGTATAATTTCTTTTTGTCTTTTTAGTATTATTATATTGTTAAATTTTATTTTAAGTCGCCTATTGGGCTAAATAAAATTCGAAATTTCTATTAGTTCATAACGTTCTGTTACGGTAAAATTTATCTGCAGGTTCCCCTACACAAAAAAACTGGTGTTCTAATACTTGTCATCTCTTAAAAATCACAGCTATAGGTTAGAAAACAAGATCTTGTAAACGAAATATTCCAGCCTTTTCAAGAGAGTTCAAACTTTATTAAGAAAAAAAGGAAGAACTTAAAGCAAGAGTTAGGCACTGGTCAGGCAAATAAATAGACAAGCAAGCGATTGCCGACATTTGCAAAGCTGTGTTTTCCCGTCTTCTTCCTTTATGAAATCACAGTTGTTTGAAATGGAGAAACTAAAGAGCACTCCAATATCGAGGTAGCCTCTGGATTAAAGAGGGAATTGCCGATTCTCCAAAGAAGAATGGAAACCGTTAAGGACTCGAGGTCAACGAGCTTATTGGAGAGAGAATTGAAATAGTCTCCACATTACGGAGCATGAATAAACGAGCACAACGGTAAGTACGATTTTTCAAAAAGACGGAAAAAATAAGCAAATGCTGGTGCTTCTATTTTGTTAAAAAATCATTTTTTTAGCGCTACACTAGTTAATCTCTCTGAAAAAATACGAAATATAGAGCTTACCGCAATTGACGTTTTACATGAAATAAGAAAATTAAAAATTAGTTTTATTTGTCTTTATCGTGAAACCTCAAACCCCAGAATCAAGAAGATATGCTCACATTTCGTATTTATTAAGAGACATCACTCACAATTTTCTAGGTTCAATTATTTTTGTAGGCGATTTTAATCTCCCAGGAATCGATTGGAGTACCACAACAGTATTTTCAAACAGCCAAAATGAAAAAGAATGGTTCAGTTTTTTCAGGAACTTGGTTTGTATCAATTTTTAACTGAGCCTACCAGAAACAACAACTACCTCGACCTCGTTTTATTAAATGACCCGGAAATCGTCAATAAAATAAATGTTCTGCCTGGTTTTTCATCATCTGACCATAACTCAATCAAATTTTTGCTTAATACTAATAAAAGGTCTGAAAAAAAATGAGAACAGCCAGTTTCAATGGCTACCAGATTTTTTGAAAGGCGACTATGAATCGTTATCTTTGTTTTTTGATGTGTGTCGATTGGGGATCATCTTTTTTCATTTTGTTCAACTATTGAGGAATATTGGCAGTGTTTTTAAAGACATTTTGTTTGAAGGGATTCGTTGACACGTTCCTCTTAAAAAGCGTTTTAGTAAAATAGGTCAAAAACAACTACCACATAATATAGAAAGCTTACAAAAGAAAAAAGAAAAAAGTATGGCGCAAACAAAAAAATAAAACTGATAAATCTGAATATAAACAATTGTGTAAAGATTATAAAGAGCTAATTAAAAATTATAATCTTAGTATTAAAAAAGTAATTCTAAACTCAAAAAAATTTAAACAATTTTTTATAAGTTTGTTAATAATAAAATAAAATATAAAAGAAAATATTTCTCTCTAATTAAACCGGATGGTATTTATACTATAGATGATAAAGAAAAAGCTGAAATTTTTGCACAGTATTATAGCTTAGTTTTGACAAAGGATAATGGAAATCTTCCACAATTTTCAAGGAGCAAATCT